>JAAGKR010000809.1:0-161629 GCA_011419295.1 Clarias macrocephalus
GAAATGGTGAGAAATTGAAAGATTCAGTCTGGGGGAAATCCAATATCTATGCTTTCAGTTTATCTTAAATATAAAACCTGTGTGCAGTGTTATTGGAAAATGTCATTGGATCCACTGCAAAAAATGACATCTTGGCAGGTTAAATATGCTGCACTTAAGAAAAATATATAGACTGTTGTCTACAGTGTCTCTACTGTACAATAAAGCAAATATAAATATATGTGGACAAGTCTTACTCATTTTAAGCTTTAAATTTTCTTTACATAGTGACACGGTATTTTGCTAATTTTAAGCACACGTTTTGTAAAAGAATCTTCCATACAGGAGCTCTAACTTTGAATGATGTTGTTGTATCTTTGTAATTAGATTTGACATCCGCCAACACAATATCAAAAATGACTCTCACTCATTCGTTCTCTAGAGCACTCATCGTGTGCAGGGTCACAGGAAGTCTGGAGCGTATCCCAGGAGACTCGGGGCACATGACGTGATACACCATGGACAGGGTGTCAATCCAGCGGAGGGTACACAAGCACACACACTTACACATATACTCTGGGGAATTTGGAAATGCCAATTAGCATCTTTCGAATGTGGGAGGAAACTGGAGTACCTGGAGGAAACCCATCAGGCACAAGGAGAACCTGCAAACTCCACACACACAGATCAGAGGCAGGACAAACACAACAGCTTCCCAGCACACACAACATACAGTATGTCTCATATCTCATGTACATAAAGCACTCACGTGTCTCTTAAGTTCTGTAGCGTTCTCTCTCTGATTCAATTCTTTGTAGCGAAACCAGTGCTAATGCTAGGAGCAACAAGAGGCAAAGCACAAGTTCAATCAGTGAATGATATTGTGTACGATTCAGGCATGTCACACGTGTCCGAACAGCTGTACTGTAATACGGTCTAATGCCTCCTTGATAATCGCTTCTGTCATCCCGAAACTTATCTAAACCATCTGTGTTCTTTTATTTACAGCTACAAAGCTAACTAGCTTCTAACACAAGGCTGAATCCCACATCCCTCTCTAACCCCTGATCACGGCTTTACTCAGTGTGTGGAACAAGGGACTGTACACCCTAGTGCACTTACTTTCCAATAAACACTATATGAGATTTAACCCTGCAACCTGGACGTTACCGGAGCTGATATTGTGAAAGTGGAAATATGAAGAGAAACATATGAGATTTACAGGACTGTCCACCTCCATGGATTATTCTCCTCATCTTTTGGCTACAAAGTCCCTGGAAGCATTACTGTACAAGAATGAACTACTTTCACTCTTTAACTGTCGATTGCCAGCTCTGCTAGTTATGGTTAGATAGCTCTGCCAGGGCGCAGAAGGATGTGTAAGCACGGAGCAAAATAACTGGTTAAATAATCAAACAAATCATATCAATACACTCACTCACTCATCATCTATATCGCTTAATCCTGTATTCAGGGTCACGGGGGGCCTATCCCAGGACACTTCGGGCACATGGCCAATTCATCGCAGGGCACAGACACACACACTCACACACTACAGGCAATTTGGAAAAGCCAATTAGCCTAACCTACATGTCTTTGGACATACAAACTCCATGCACACAGAGACGGGAATCGAGCCTGGCCGGGGATCGAACCCAGACCCTGGTGGTGCAAGGCGACAGTGCTAACCACTACACCACCGTGCCGCCTACCATATCAGTACATTGATTAACAAATCTGTTGATAATAAATGGTGTTTGTGGAACTGTTGTATAAAAGCAATATCACACTCAAGGTCGTACTGTTGTGCTGAAAGTCAGCCATATATTCATCACAACATCACTCACTCTGGTGTTATATTGCTTAAGGAAACCAGGAAGCTTTCATTTTTCAATCCCTTTTATTTAAATCAATAAACCCATCTTTCAAGTCATCATAAATATTGGACTATATGATTGATAGGTGTTTCTCATTGCCTTGGTGTTAGCTCTGTTACACTGACTGTTTAAACAATTAATAGCTCTGAGATTAATAGAATTGAGCTCTGGGTTTCACCTGTGAAAACCAACCTGAAGACCTGAGAGCTGATAGCCGAGATAAATAAGGTGTAATCATTTTAGATTTGGTTTAATGTAATCTAATTAAGAACTAGTATATGAGTTTGTCTGGATTCCAGATATTTTCACTTGGTCTTTTTTTGTTCTGATGAGCAAAAAATATTTATCTTTATTTGAACAAAGAGGATACACTACAAAAAACATCTAAGTTAGTAAAGGTATCTTGAATGAATGCAACTTAATCTAATATTTATTATTATGAAATTATTAGAAATGAAGGATGATATATGGAACCTCTTGGAACCTCGGATTGTGAGTAACGCAGTTTGCGAGTGTTCCGCAAGACTTTTAAAAAGATTTGTAATGAATTTTGACTTGAAAAATGAGCAAGTCTTGGTTTATGAATACAGAGTATTATGTGGCATGTGCGCGTCTTGTTTTGACGGTAAGCATCAAGTGACTGAGCCAATTGTCTTTCTCTTTCTTGCGCTGCGGAATTGTGGGTAATTGTCTCCTGGCCCCCCCGTGACCCTGAATACAGTCACCCCACACAAATAAGAGAGGAGGAAGGGTTACTATGTAAGACAAGAAGAGGGAGAGGGTGTTGCACAAACACACACAGTGCATACACATACACAGCGCATACGTGCACAAACACACACACATGCGCATACATACATAGCGCAATCACTTATCTGTTAGGATTTATTAAAAAGAAATTCAAAAGTAAAGTGGAGGTTAATTTGTTCTATTTTCACTTTATATTTTGTATTAATTATTTTTATGTATTTATTATTTTTAGTTTTATTTTATTTATGAATAACTAAACAAACAAACAAATAATAAATAGATAGACAGATACTATAAACATCTAAAATTGTCTATATAAAAATTACATGCCAACAGAAGACGTTTTTTGGTACACCGTTTAAAAAAGAAAGGTAATAATGTTTGTATTTGGTTTATTGTCATATTTTAATAGGAAATACAGTACTAGATACATTTGATACATTTGACTACGGTTCTATGGTAATGAAGCTCTATAAATAAATTTCATAGATAAAATGTTTTAACATACTGTAATAGATGCATTTTGCTAAGCGAGCACAGTTTAGACCGCTTTATTAATCACAAATAAGCCTGTGTTTTTGTTGCTATGCCTGAACGTGATCAGTGTGTTAAATGTGAAAAGGGACTTTGTATTTACTATTCAGTATATTTGTTCTTGTTGCTTTGACTGAATGAGATGCAGGCTGTCATTTTTAAGAAGTAGATGAAAGTGTAGGTTGGACTGTGATTATACAAATGCATACTGTATGAATGAACATTTATAACTATCAGTCAATCACGCTGTAATTTAAAAGAAGAATAAGAGTGTCTCAGGTGTTGTTTAATGAAATTGCGCACATATGGCATGTGATGGTCTTCTCACTACTCATTATGATGATCTACAATGCTTCTGTTACTGGAACACATCCAATTTGATGATTAAATAATACTTCAGCTCATCCTGCCTCTCCACACTGCTCTTTTTCCCAGATAATAATGTTGCCTTTTAGGAGAGATTTACGAGCCGGATGGCGTGCGCCAGTGAATTAAAGCGAAGGACACGTATTGAACTTGAATGTGGACCTTAATCTTTATGTTTTCTCTCTATGATTGGCCCACAGGAGATTACAGATGAGTCTGGATAACCTGGATTCATTTGTGTTAATGCTAATATCTTAATAAGAATCTTAAGCAAATATAAAATCATGTCATTACAGTCATGAGATCAGCATTATAATTGCTTTGTACTCGTAATACTGACCTCACGTGTGATCTCATGTCCTGATTTATAACACTGTGCAATGTTAAGGTTAATAGAGATGGTATTAAGGTTAATGAGCATTTGCTTCTAACTGCTAGGGAAGATTGGAGTTAATAATCTAGTGCAGGTGGTAAAGCTGTAAAGACTGCAGTACCACGTGGGAGAAATTCTAAATCAATATCCAACTTAAAATCAATATCATCAGATACACTGAGTTTGGTGCACAGAGAATGTGGTGGTTTTACATTTTTATTAGCGTTGGGTTTTTGAACATCCTCTCTAATTAGCCATGATTTTATAACCTTTGTTTTTTTATTGTTGTAAAAGATAATAGGTTTATGTTACTGAAATCATCCACTGATGGAACCAGTTTATTCACTATTTTTAAGAATTCTTCTACACGTGTTCCTGGTCAGAGTGGCCGTGGATTTCAGAGCTTCTCCTTGAAGGCAGTAACTCAGTCTCCTCTGAAACTACTGGAACGGTGAAGCTGATCTTATTGGTTTTCAGTTGTTTTCATCAAAGACATTTGGGATTGAAATCAAAAGATGAATATGTTGATAGATCACTATCGTTATTATTATTATTATTATTATTATTATTATTATTATTATTATTATTATTATGTTTTTATCTCCAGATGTCTCATCACGGGACACCCCATATTTGAACCCATTTTTCAAGTGATGAAAAATTTTGGAACACATGATTGACAGGTGTCTCTTGTTGCTCAGGATGCACTTGGCTTCAGAACTGGGTTTCACCTGTGAAGATTTAGTGCATTTATTGTTAAAAATTGATACAAACCAACATGAAAACCAGAAAGCTGTCTTTGGTAGAAAGGCCAGCCACTTTAGAAGACCACATCCGGGGTGATGAGGGCATCAGGGTAAGAAGAGAGGCAGATGAAGTGACGTCCATCATGCCTGGTGCCTACTGTATGAGCCTGTAGGGGGCAGTGTTCTGACCTGGGGTCACTTCTGTAGGTCAGGTCTAGGCTCAGGAACATTATCTGCCCCAAAATGAGGTCAGCTGGTGACCTGAATGTCCTGAATCACCGGGTTTTTTATTCCATCAATGGAGATTTTCTTCCCTGATGACGATGCCAGGATCGTCTCTAAAAAGTCTCAGTACAAGACCATGGAGAGAAATTAATCTGACTCATGATGAAAATAAATGTTGTGACGTTGCATAAGCTCATTGAAGCGATGCCACAGATGGAGCAAAAGGCGTTCCAATGAAATATTAATGTGTTCAACTTTTTTTTTTTTTTTTTGGTTGGGCAGTGTACATTTAAATAAAAAATAATCCATAATATAAATATTTTGGGAATCTACCATTAGTACTGAGACACCTATTTTAGTTTTAGTGTTTACGTTTCATATACAGTACAAAAAACCTACAATATTTGGAGATCTACCCTGATCTATAGCCTTAAAGATGTTCACTGCCTTACATTTTCTCATTCGAGAGTAGAGACAATTTCCTTTGAGTTCATGCGGTTCTTTCCTTTAAATTAACACATTTTCTGGTACAGTCAGTCCTAATGCTGTTATTATAATAATCTGATTCCGATGTTCCAGGTGATTTGGAAAACTAATCACATTTTATCAAATCACCATTTTATCACAACACTTTCTTTTCTCAGATATGTATCATTTTATTGTAGTATAATGATTTCATTTGTTAAATCTTCCGCCTTTTCCTGCAATCTTTACACGCATACTCTAAAATCTAGTGGAAAGTGTTGCTTTAAGAGTGGAGCTTATAACAGATGTAAAGGGAGAATAAATCTGGAATAGGATGAACATGACTGGCAAGGTGTCCACATACGTTTGGTTATATGTATAGTGTATTTTATATAGTACATTTAACCCACAACACCACCAGATGTGTGTCTGGTCTCACTGTAAAACGCCCGCTACTGTTTAATTCCCGGAGATTTCACTGGTCTTTACTGACTAATGACACTTTTATCACTTGTGACTGAAATCGCCTTCATTCGCTCTCACTTAGCGCAGTCACACAGCAATAATTTCCTCTCATTATTTGTTTATAAGCAGTTTTATAAGAGTTTATATAGTTTCATTTGGCCTGGTAGTCAGCGTAACAGTGAAATAACAATTACTTTAGACTGGGAGATAAATGAGAGTAAGGAGAAAGAGAGACAAAGTGGTCCTTAAAAAAAAAAAAAAGGCTTTACAGAAGGATGTCCAGCCGTAGCTGCTTTACTCTTGTGTTCATAAATAAACATCCTATGATCACTTTTCATTATGAACTTGGGAGAGTTAATGAAGGGATATGTAAGGGATGTAAAAAAAGCAAACATTTTTTAAAAACCATTTGTTAAGCCTCGATACAAAAGCAGGATACGACAATTGAAACGTCTTTGGTTGAACTGCAACCTTAGATCTTTAATCACTCTGGAGGCTTACGCTTCATACCAGTATGGTTAGTGACGCCTGCGCTTCACGGTTTACTGGGGCAAGGCCACATTAGAAACGTCACTTGTCCAGTTGCCCTATGGTGTGATTTGTCTCTTTTACTAAACCTGAAATATTTTTTTTGGTTTAAAACAAAGAGGGCAAAATATGATTGATTAAAATTTTCTCTCTATCGCAGATTCCTATTAGATAAAAGGAAATCATTATTAATCATTACTTCTCACTATAAGAGAAAAGCCAAGATCCTGTCACTATAAGAGTCACAGATTGGGTTTTAGTCTATTATTAAGTCTAAGGCGATTTAAATCGGGTGTGATTCCCTAAACACAAATAATATATTCAGCTGATTAGAGTTCTTTAAACTTCTATACCTGTAAAAATATCAAGGTGCCTCAAGGTGTTTTTAAAAATTTTTTTTATTTATTAAAAAAAAACATTGTTTTGTTCCTAAAACAGATCTTGAAATCGATACCTTTAACAGAATCCAGGGGAAAAGTGTAAGACTTAAACTGCTGTCCACATGGTAGATGCAATTACCTTCAGGGAACAAAAAGGAAAAAGTGAAGTTAAATACTTGTTTAACATCTGGCAGCATCATCTGGCATCAAGGTCACCGACTGTCGACTGTAAAAATAAATAAACAAGTGTGTGTTTCATAAGGTACGATAAGAAGGAGATTGCAGTTCTGCAGCAGTTGAATAATTCAGGAACAGATATTAAACATCACACACAAGTAAACTGTAGTAAAGCTAAAACAGACACAGGAAACACAAGTACTATATGTACAGTATGTGTACAGGAATATACTGTATACACAATGTGTAGTGTATCTACATTTTTGTGAACAGCAGCTAAGGGAATAAGGTAATATACAGTGACCGTTCACTCCTCATCAGCAACAGGAAGGTCGAGCACACCCCCGCCCTGCAGGGACTCGATAAAGAGCCTAATGGCTGCAGGTATAGACGGACTCCTATAACTCCGTCTATTACTGAATGTGCTGAGAACAGCGTGTGGGTGAGGGTTATTGTTCAATATGGTCTGCATTTTATAAGTGTCCTTTGTTTGACTACCGTCTCTGGTGAGTCAGGCCTGAACCGAGTCTTTTTTCCCACACCACTGCCCCAGCACACCACAGTGTGAAGAACTCACACACTCCTTGAACACATTCAGAAGTGGCCTGCAAACGCCAAAGAGCCGGAGTCTTCTCAAGAGATAAAGGCGACTCTGTCCCTTCCTATATACAGCCTCTTTATTCATGCTCTAGTCCAGTCTGTCTTCCAAACTCATCCCCGGATGCTTGTATTTGCAGACGACCTCCACACGCTCACCCTCAGAGGACTCAGGACACAGAGGGGGTTTTGATGTTTCAGAAACTGATAACCGTCACAGTCTCAGTTCAGTCACAGATGGTTCAATTAAAACCACTCAATAAAGGACCCCCTCAGGTCTTTATACTCATTCTCCAAGTCCTGTACTTACACACCTGACCACCGAGCAGAACCGTTTTGCAGATGGCTCAGTTCGCTGCTGTATCTCAAGTCAGAAGTGTGTAGAGTGAAAAGGAAATGAGCTAATACAGTGTCTTGCGGACCACCAGTGCTGCTTGTGATGATGTCAGATTCACAGTCCTTCAGGTCTCCCAGTTAAACCGTCGATTATTCAGCATATGATTGATTCCTGCATTTGCATAGCATGTAGCTTTATCCCCAAGCAGAAATCAAAAATCATGATCCTCACCTGTTTGTCCAGTTTTGAGTAAGATTTACGTCCCAGGTGCATTGTCCACCCTTCTATGGTCCAGTGCTGTTTTAACCAGGGGAAGGAGTTAAGCAGAGACCAGTCTTTTCACGGTTCCTCATGATGTCTGATTTAAGAGCTACTGGTCTAAAGTCATTCAGAGCTTTTGGTTGTCCTTTCTTAGACCAGGCATATAACTACCATATAACTGGAACCTTTTCCAGCTTCGGGCTCAGATTAAAGATCTTCTGGAATACACCACTCCTCTGTAGCACTGTCTTTTTAGAGACCTAGCGCCGACACCATCAGGACCACCATCAGGCTGCTGGTCCTGATGGTGTATAGCCTTCCTCGAACTCTATTTTTCCCCTGAAGCTGTGGATGGGTGAGTAATTAAATCTCTAACGTGTGACGACACTCTGTACATTTACATGGACAGTTAAGTCAAGCTATGGTTATAGCAGTTTAATCAGACTTCTTTTCTCGTCCCATTATACAAGCATGGTAGGGGAATTGATTTATTGACTAAAGTATGTCAGACTCCACTATAATAGGTGGTGAAGAGCTCCTCCAGCTTGTGCTTATTGTGTTCCTGATGGAGTGATACTGTTACATCACAGACCAAAACAATCAACAGATAAGTTCGCTAGTGGCAGACTGGTAGCATGTGGAGCGGAGAAATTATGAACAATGAGTAGTCCGGCATGCTTTGCTATTTCTACAAATGAGATCCCTCATGGTTATGGTTTTATCTGAAGGCAAACAAGACCAGCATAATGTTAGTGGCTCCTTATACATTTTGTTTGACTTCTGGATCAAAGCCAAGGGAGGAACCATGGAGCATGCTCAGAGGACCTAGGCATGTGCATTATCTGGGTCTGCTAGTCTGACTTTGCCAAGTTCAGGGTTAGATTATATTTATTAATTCTGGTTTTAATCAGACTAACACATTGCCATCTACAGTATGCATACTGAGTGACAGTGGCTGGGGTGTGAGTATGAGTGGAGGGAAGGGGTAAGGGTGTAGACATCTTGGAGTTGTGAGATCTTTAGTGAAGACAAGGACAATGTATTTGGCGCAGATGTCTTAGTGAGCGGAGGGAGTGGTTGGGGGTGGTGGTGGGGGGGGAGGGAATGAGCTGATTTGGCACTACAGAGGGAGGTCACATTAGGACATGCCAGAGTTGTTCTAGTTGTTTGAATCTGTGAACTGGAGATGATGGAGCAGACTGACTAAACCTACTAAAGAACATGTTTAAATTCATTCGCCCTCTCCAAACCTCCGCCCCGCACTGTGCCAGTGGCCTGTTCAAACCCAGTAATGCTCTTCATTTGCCTCAACGTCCCACATGTTACTCTCCCATTTTGTGCTTCAGGTTTTTTCCTAATCTTAAACTTCTTCTGCATTCGCTTCAGCTTCTCCTTGTCTCCAGACTTTTTCTGATTAAGACATGCCTTTAGTTGGAAAGAAGCTAACAGTCCTTGAAGGTACCAAAGTGTCCTCACTATTTAATTAAATGTAATTTTATTTGTATAGCACTTTTAACAATGAATGATTAATGACACTAAACCTGATCCACCAAGAATTGGGGAATTAATTTCCCCATAAGAAATAATAGAAACTCTGATGATTCATTCCACAACCCAAAATAATTCATACAAAAATAATACAAAATATAAAGTAAAAAAAATAACCTGCATTTTATCTTTGATAAGAATCAGGCTGAAGTAAGATGAGAGAGGAGAGGAGAAGGGAGGAGTCCACTGTGTCAAACAACTTTCTCACACACACACACACACACACACACACACACACACACACACACACACACACACACACACACACACACACACACGCACATACTAACGGAATCTCTGCTTTTTTACATAGAGCAACTCTGGATCTTTAACAAGGAACCTCTCTAATGACACTTACTTTTGCATTATGTGCACACACATGTGGTCATAATTTAATGTTATATGTGTAATGTTATAATAAACAGTACACATGCTCACACACTGAGACCGAGCATGGAAGACGATTATCCACAATCCCACACTGCAAGAGAGAGAAGAACCATTGGCTCAGTTGTGATCACGCAACGCTCAGAAGACAAAGCACATTCTACTCGTATGTCAAGACCTTGCTCGTTTATTAAGTTAAAACTTTGCTCGTCTTGCAAAACACTCACAGACTGAGTTACTCACAATCCAAGGTTCTACTGTACACACACACACACACACACACACACACACACACACACACACACACACACACACACATTAATACACATATATATTTTAATGGGTTCGACCCTTTGTGCACGGGTGGCACCACCACAGTCGCTTGTGCCGAGGGAGCTCCGGCAGCGATTTCGCGGCTGTCCCTTGCCCCACTTGCATGCCGCGCATGTCGCACACTCTGCTTTGTAGAGTCCAGTATCCCAACAGACCCCGAGCTACACTCTCCGCTGTGTTTTATAGCGCGGGGAGAAGCCCGGGATCATTAACAGAGATTTCTCACCAGCCGTGCCTATTTCCGTGGCCCTGCCCCTTCGCACATCTGCAGAAGGGGAGGCCGCCTACTGTAGCTAGTGAGCTTCTGAGTGAACGAATGATTCAAATGTTTTACTGCAGCTAAGAGTCTCTTCATCGTACTGCGCTTAAAGTCTTCACTAAATATCAGTCAGTTTTACACCTTTATTCATGAGAAATTTCATCTCAAGTCCCAGTTTGACTTGAACGCTTCTTGTATATTGCAAATATTTTCTGCAAGGACTCCTTCAATGTTTTCCTGCTTCCTCCCTCACAAGTGTGAACACTACATCATTGTGTGATGGTGAGTGTGCGCGCGTGCGTGTGTGTGTACTCTACCTATTTCCACCTCACACACAGAGTTCCCGGTATGAGCCCAAGGCCCCTGTGACCCTGACCAGAATGAAGCATTTACTGAAAATGAATAAATGTACTGTAACACCTATTTCAGGTTCAGGGTGACTTTTAAGGATAATGGCCAATTTATAGACAAAAGAAATGCAGCAAAAGAGCCAAAAACCTGTCTGCAAATGATTAATAATCTTTTAAGGTAATCTCCTAAAAGAAATTCAGACAGATTCTTTTTCACAGCTCTTTGCTGAAGTCATTTATTTCACTGAGGCGAAGTCTTATGAGGAATGATGAGCAAACTGAAAGAGATTACGCTGCCTAAAAATTATAAATCATAAAAGGACAACAAGTGGTGCACAGTTTAATGAATTCTCAGTGCTCATGGTGACATCTGAGATCAGGACTGTTGCTCCTGACCCTGGATCTGTGCTCTCACTATGGTTCTCTCTCACCATTAAAACAAGCAAATGTGTGTTAACTGCCTACACTAAACTGCCCCTAGATGTTTATAAGAATGTGATGTCCTGTAATAGACTAGCATGCTGTCCAGGGAGTGTCTCTGACCTTGTGCTCAGTAGTCATGTGATCAGCTGCAGATGTACCGTGACCCTCTCTATAATAAAGAGATTAGGAATAATGATTTGGAACTCTTAACAACATGACAGAGGAAATGTCGGCTAGAAATATATGGATTAATATCTTCAGGTTAGTGACACCCCAGGGGCAATTCGACCAAAGTTGTAGGGCATTTAGTGATTTATTCGCTCTTAAATAAAGAAAAATTCATTTCAATTTATTATTCTGCATTCCTGGGAAAACAAATGAATCTGATTACGATATAAAAGGCAGCCAAACTAACATCTCCCTTTTTAAAAAATAATAAGAGGTGGCTTTTTATTATTATTTGTCACGGCACTAGAGTTCTAGGAAGTTTATTTCCTGTTTATAAAAACAATTATTATTCAAATGTTAGATCAATAAGATAAAAGGTCACAGTGGTGCAATGAATAATGTCTCAAATGTCACTACAGGCTGGGTAGAGTCCCATCACCATGCAGCTGGCACGATTTAAACCATTTTGTCTCATATGTATTGTCGTCTCACATGATTTTGATTTTAGCAAAATGTTGCAATACATAACCATCATACTGTAGATCTGCTGATCTTTGACCCCAAAACTCACATTTACATTTAGGCATTTGGCGGACGCTGTTATCCAGAGTGACTTACAAAAAGTGCTTTGAAGTTTCCGTCATTTGGTAGATACTTACACTGAGTTACTGGGTTACGAACTAAGTGCCATCAGTCACACACAAGCTTATCTGTTCAATGCCCCGTGTCTACTGTTCAACTACTGCTTTTTTTCTCTGTATAAATTCAATGGTATACTGCAATCAGTCAAAACATGAACACCACAACGTTAATCCACACACACACACACACACACACACACACACACACACACACACACACACACACACACACACACACACACGACCCGGCCCAGACGTCTTGTAGAATCACACCCTGAGGGGCCAGACCTTCCCAGGAGGAACAAGGGAAACCCACACCATACTGTTTTACATTATAATGTTACGGCTGATTGTTGTATATTAAATACATAATTTTTAAAATAACATTGCCTTAAAAGGTTGTCTAGATTGTGTACATGAAATAAGCAACCTGCATAGCTGAAAGGAGGTAAACATCATTTATTAATAGATTCAAAACATGGGAAAGCAGAATACTTGCTCTGCCATGATCTACCGCTCCTGTCGTTTATCACATCAATACTTTATGCAATTTTTGCCTCAAATGAGGACGCGTCTTGGAATTATGGTTTCCATTAGCAGGAATTTCTCTTACTCATGCGAGCTGAATCTGTATCCACTGTGTAAACAGAGGGCCAAGTTTAAAATTTGCCATCCAATTTAAGCAGATTCTCATTAATAAAGACACCTAATTCTCTCCCTGTGCCTCGCGAAGACAAAAGGGATTAGCGTTACTTATAAGCCAATCACATCCCATTCTTCAGACGTGCTGCGCTGCACTGATGGGCCAAATGTAATGAATTTATTAGAATGAATATGAGGTTTAATTGCAGCATTATGGGAAAAAAAAATATTCAACTGAAGAGAGTAAAATAAAATGTTCCCTAGAGACAAAAAAAAAAAAAAAAAAAAAAAAAAGCTGTCTAAATGAGCCTTTGGAGGGTTGAAACACATCAGTATATAATCACAGCGCTTTATCATCTGTACTTGAGGTTTTTTAGATCTTTTGTCCAGTTTTCTGAAAAAAAAGAAAAGAAACGAAAATGTTCTCTACAGTGGATTTTTCCACAAGACTGAAATCTAACGTCCTGACATTAAAAAGGGTTTGTTGTAAGGAAAACATTGTGAGGATCCTTACAAGGACCGGACTTGCGGCACGTTTCTTATGAGACTTAGTATTGACTTTTCTCTAAAAACAACAGTTAGATACAAATTCAATTTCCTTGAGCTTAATCTCCTTGTTTGAGCTGAAAGGTTCGTTTGGAATAAGCATGCTACACCAGATTTCCTCGAATTGTCTGTGGGTTATTTAATAAGTGAAAGATGTAATCACAGTCAAGGACAATTCATTTACACAAGCAAGACGATTGGAAAACAGTGCAAAGTAGCTCATTATATTTCAGTTCTGCTGCTAATATCCTGTATACAATTACAGATGGTGAAACTACAAAAAAGTGCATTAACTACTACTGGAACAACTCGAACATTCACAGAAAACATTCCCATAGTGAACAATGGAGTGTAATTATATAGTATATAGTTTTTAGGATGTTTGCTATTAGACTAAATATTCTAGTCTTTGTTTGCTTTTATTAGACTAGAAAATTATTCGTTTTTTTATATTTTTTTATGCATGATTGTGCCCCTTGTGGCGCCAAAAGATGATGAGTTTAAATCACATGTCGCCAAATCATTATTCATGTCCAATGCAAACTGACAGTTTTCCATTTTTGATCAACCAAAGTGTGAGAGGCGGGTGAAGTAATTACAGCTAATGCTCTTAGTTAATCATGCTCACATCAAAGCCGTCCCACACATCCATTTTTATGGCCATATTTCAGTGAATTATAAAGAGGTAACTTCAGCCATGCTATAGCACAGGTGCTAATTTCTCAATCTACAAGCTGTTGAGGTCAGGTGTGCTCCCAGACTCCATCCTCTCAGACAGGCTTTGAAGAGACAGCGTCTGGTTGAAGTCTCCCACGCTTGTGTGAGAGCACCAATATGAGAGTGTTTCCTCAGACACCTGAGCCCCAGACTCTTGCCTCTGGCTGGATGTCTGCCGCTTAAAAAGAAACAGTCTCGGTAGCCTGGTGGAGCTCGAAGTGCTGAGGAGAGACAACATCCTTTGGTGGTACTTGGACTTGAGTATCTTGGCTGAGCGGTGCAGATCCCCCAGGAAACAGTAGCAGATGGGATTGAGGCTAGAATTGGTAAGACCTAGCCACTGGGCGAATGGCCGTGTTTGTAGGATCCAATGTGGGGGATGCATCTCGTGGTCGATTAAAATATCAGTCACATACAGGGGCAGCCACGACACGGCAAAGAGGAGCACCAGGGTGACGACCACCTTTGCAATCTTCTTCCGCGTCTTCAAACACGAAGCGTACATCACCTGACTGTGCGGGTCAAAGTCGCTGAAATGCCTCGATGCCCTCCAGAGCTTCCGGCCCGTAAGGAAACTGATGGTCAGGTTAAAAGCCACGGGGATGCAGTAGAGCGAGATGAAAAGGAGAACATTATAAACCTGCTTGAGCCTCATCTGTGGCCAGAGCTCTCTGCATACAGGAACTGCAATGTTTATCAGACAGATCTCATCCAACTTGATCATGAAAAGAAGTGGGGAACAGATGCTGGAGCTCAGAATCCACACAATGATGATGGTGATGTAAATCTTCCTCCGAGTGAAGTAGGAGCGGGCGTTCAGTGGGCTGTGGACGCTGTAGTACCTGTTCACGCTGATGACCGTCAGGCTGAGTACACTAGCTGACACAGAGACTGCCTGGATGAAGGGTACCGCCCTGCAGAGCAGATCTCCGTACACCCAGGGTGTGTAGATGGTGTGGCCCAGGGTGATGGGCATGCAGATGCAGACCACCATCAGGTCGCAGACGGCCAGGTTGATCAGTAAACTCTTTGTAGCGCTGACGCTCTGGACCTTCCGGTTTCTCTGGCTGGTGAGGATCCGAATCGCCGTGATGTTCCCCATGAAGCCGACCAAAAACGACAGCGAGTACATTACGGTCAGGGAGATGGTGGTGGGCTCCTGGATGGTCAATAATAACATTCTTTCCAGTTCAGTGTTGTGATGAGGGAACAGATCGCTGCTCTCTGCTCTGAGGAACGAACTGTTTATTGACAACATCGGGCTGTGGAAATTGAATTCGGAGCAATTCATCTTAATCACGCATCCCAGTGCGTTCGAGCTCGTGGTAGGTTGAGACGGTACGGCTGTAGCTTCAGATTTTAAATTGCCTCAGTACATGTCGCCGTTGCCTTCCATCTTTTCACCTCGTGCCAGTGATAGAAGTGCAATGAAAGAAACCTTTCCACAATTTAACCAGCTGCCCTACAATAAACCAAGATGTTAGCCAGTGCACCTTTAACACCTGTTAACTTCACAGGAGTACCTTATTTAAAAATCACTAGTGACTAAAGCAAGACTTTTAATTAAGGCGCTTGTTAGAAAGGTGAACACATACCCTGATGGCTGCAGGAGATGAGAGGTGCTCCGCTGGTCCCATTCTCTTCATGTTGTCCGACTCCTGAGAAAAGATTCTTTTTTTATGTGCAACCTCTGCAAGGCTCGGCTGAATTACGCACGCTTTCCTTCTAGACTAGAGAACACACTGCTGCTGATGCATCCCACTGTCCGTGCGCACACACCCCCCTCTCTCTCTCTGCGAGTGTGTGTATGCGTTATGTGTGGCTCAAGCTACTAATGCGCCTGTGCGACTGACTGAGCAGAAGCTTCATGAGTCATGTGTATATTCTTTTTTATAAAAATTAATTTTACATATAGTTTTTTAAAATTCATTGTCTTATTTTTTCCCCTAACACTTCATATTGAAAACGCTATTTCAAATTCCAAAATCAAGCATTAAAAAAAAAGAGCCACAAGTAAAAAAAATAAATAAATAAAAAATTCACACCACTCAATTGTGTCCACGTTTCAACTTTGCCTAGCTGATGATTTGAGGTTCTGCTGAAGAACCATGCTTTTCCACCACGGTTCTTGGGTTCGAATGCGTTAACTTTATTATTCCAAACACACCTCACACGTCTGGTCTAAACGTCCATTCTGAGTCTACGTCATTCATGGTTGAAGGTGTTGATTTAGGAGTAGGGGCTTCTTTCTTCAATCCAATTCAGTTTTATTTATTTATAATATTTATTCAGATTTTAACAATGGACATCGTCGCAAAGTAGCTTTACAGAATTAAATTATACTAACACTTATGGAAATGAGTTTGAAAAGATTGGACGGAAACCTTTTGCTCCATGGTGAAACTCACCCTCAGTCCGTGGTGTAATTGACCTGACTGTAGACAGAGACACTGGTGTTCCAGCAGCTTCCTGTTCATGGTAGTCCTGTGTCTCGGTGGTTCCTGGCGCGTTTCTGATCATCCAAAACAATGTCCTCTCGGCTAAGGGTAGCAGTTTGGGTTTTCTTCCAGCCTTCAGTAAAGAGGCTCCACCTCCTGATAACCTTCTCTCACGTACGGTTGTTTAAACTGGTTTTGGGAATCTACAGCTCCCTTGTGTAAATCTACTTCCCTCATTCTCAGATCTGTACTGAGATCAGTGGAGTGATGTCAGATAAACACTCTTTATGTTGGCACAAAGAATTGACTACCAGCTGCAGTCAATCACCATCACAACAGGAAATTGAGAGGCCTTGGGTGGGTTTGGCAAATTAAAAGACATTTAGGGACTTTAAGGAACTTTAAAGTGGGTTCATGTATATTTTTGACCATTTTTGATGTTTTGATTAAATGGGATATAAAGAACAAGAGTAATTAAACCTTGTTACAAATTCGCGGTTATTTTTTAAGATGTCACACAGAAAAAGGCCTGTTCCTAGAAATCTTTGAAAGCCCGCAATGGCCATGATGAGAGAGTGTAAACTTCTGATACTGAACTGTAGTGCAGATGAGACTTGTATGTTAAGTTCAACCACTCAAATGTTTTCCAAGCTTGAACTCGCGAAGAATCTAAAAAAAAAAAAGCATTGTTTGTCTTTAAGTAAAACATTTGAGATAAGATTTTCATATTTACACCGACGTCTTTCATCAGCACCTTGTCCTCTAGTGGTTATGGATCTTGGGGAGGGTGTTTGTGAATTAATATTTTATTCCACATACTGACGTGTTTCCTTTAATATTTTGTGGCTTATGATGTGATATTCCCATTTTGTTCTTGAGTAAACATTTGTTAAACCGCCATTTAGCCTCAATTATTATGTGCTAATTGCACTGGTTATGTTTAAGGCAGTTGTTATTCACATGGCCACGAGACCAACAGGAAGAGTTAAATCCACAAGGATAATCACCGTTATTAATGGTTTAATTCCTAAAATGATCAACTCAAAACAGAAGACAATAATCCACCGTGAACAAACAGAAGATTATTTCAGATTTGAAGAGGGAAGATCGAAGCCTTTATTCCTCCACAATTCTAGTAAAAATGTTTCTTGGTGATCTCTACGGAGGAGATGATGATGTCATTCACCACTTGGACTTTAGTGATGGTTTTCAGGTCCTTGACGCGATGCTTGTACTGCAGGATCTTTGTGGCATCAACGTAAACGTGGAAGTTGTCGTCGTCTGAGTCGATTTCGATCTGGTGAGAGGGCAATTGAGGAAGAAAACAACAACCTGCGCTTAGTTTTATAGAAACCATATATGTGCTCTGTATATACACATTGTTGTGCTGTTTTCCTTCACCTGAAACGGCTCATCGGTGATAAACGGGAAGTGGGTACATCTCTCTTCCTGCCCCCAGTGGTTTTTGAGGAAGGAGTTACAGACGATGTCTGCTTCAGTAAAGCGCGGGTTGAAATGAAACGCTATTCTGTCGTCCTGATCGCAGAGGAAATTGATCTCAAACCTTGGAGATTTAGAAAGACACATTAGTGACGGTCTAGGGATAATTTAGGAGTTTGAGGCAATTGGATCGGGAGCAATCTGGCTGATGGGACCTGGTCAACTGTGTCAGTTCAGATATACCACCAGTAATGAACCACCAGCTGTGCTGTACTGGTCCCGCATTTCCCCTGAGCTCTCTGACAATTGGGGGAGATTCCAGGACACAATTTAAAATGCCGGCTTGGCCAGCGCTATTAGGCTATAAGGATAAATAAAGACAGTTCTCTGAGGAAATCCATTCTTCTGACACTAACCTCATTGTCACATGCATTCCTGATCCATTAGTTCCCCAAATACAGCTTCGTAGTCATGGCTGTTTCTGTTATGATCTTTAGGGATTTTCTACGTCTAGTGTGATGAACGCGGTCTCTCCTACCAGACGTGATGAACGACCAACTCCCTTGAGTTATTAACATCTCACGTTATTCAATGAATTCCCTTTTTGGCGAGGGAATAAAAACTTAAGAGCATCGTTTCCATCAGGATCAGGAATTGTCTCTTTGAAATGTTGTGTTTGTCTGTTTTGATTTCACTTGGATTTACACACAGGAACTGGATTCACACACACACAGCCTGTGTTTTTGTGTACTCTCCTTTTACTCTTCCCAGTCACACTGATGATTTTCTAAATAAAAATCTACGTTTGTGGACATCAGATGTATATAAAAATGCATTTCATACATACAAACATGCTTGAGTTACACTTGTGAGCACATGGAATATTGTGATAGAGGTCAAAGAAAAATACATTCAAGTATCATAACCCTGGAAAAGTAATATCCACTAGCCGGAAATTGTGTTTTCCAAATAATATTGTATGCTTCCCTTTTTACATTTCTCCCCAGAGATTTTCTTTGTAGATTTGATTGTTATCTTCAGGTCAGGACCTTGTGCTGGACTTACTTATTGGCATCTGACAGAGACTCTCCCTTTAGGATGACGCTCCATCCTGGACACACGCCATCAGGGCACGAGGCTTCAAACTGAAAGAATCGGGAAATATTTCAGATTTTTAAAAAATTTTTTTTTTTTTACATAGACACAATGTGCAGACAGCAATAGAGTGTGTGTCTATACCACTCATGGTTTCCTGTTAAATTAAAATGTCAGAGTCATTGTATAAGGGAAGATGTGTTGAAGTCAGTGTGCTTTTTAATAACTGCGTACAGCAGATACGTCCTAGCTTTTAAAAGTCATCTTAATGGTTTTCAATATAGGATTACTAATATGGAAAAAATGTACTTAAGGCCTTTTATTGGTTTTGTAATATAATCAATGTAATGTGATTAGTTCAAGCACCAATTTCATGACATCAGTTTCAATGCAGTTGAGTGAAAAAGCAGATGCTTTGATTCTCAGCACTAATCAAGCTTATTGCTTTAGTAACTTCCATACACAAAAATCGGCTGATGCAAGGGTGCATTATTTAATATCTTTTACATCCAGTTGATCTACACATCAGTGGGCGCTTTGCGCTTTTAAACCCAGTGCTATTTAATAGAATCAACTCATGTCATTTTAATCTGAAAAGCTTTAATCATGTCAGATCTTTTACACGGCTCTTTTAGATCGAGATCAAATGCTGCACATAATCAGCCGTAACATTAAAACCGCCAGGGCTTTGGACCTCAGGCCAGGCTACACAAGGTGTGCTGTGGTGTCTGGCGCTGAAACCAGCAGCCGATCCTTTAAGGGGTCCTCCATGGATCAGACTGGTTTGTCCGGCAGGTCTCAGGAATGCTCTATAGGACTGAACTCTTTGGCTGATAATTGAGTTAATTAAATACTGTAATTGAGTAAAATTAGGTAAAATGTTATTTAAGTAAAAGTAGAAGTAAGTTATTTATTATTATTCTAGTGAATAAGTAATAATTTAGTAATTTCCTTGAACTTTCCTCTAAGATCAAAATGACTGAACATGTATTAAGTCACATTAATAAGTCACATCTGTCTCATTAACGTTATTAAGTGTGGCACATGGGAAACACAATTACGCATCATTAATAAAATGCTAAACACTCCTGTTGTTATGTAACTCAGTGCCATGCAGAAATGCAGTGAAGTAAAAGTACAGATACTTGTTTTAGGATATAGTGGAATAAAAGTAAAAAGTCTCTTCTTATCAAACTACTCAAGTAAAGTAAAGATAGGTGTTATGTACTGTATGTCATAAATACATATATAGCTACATACATACATACTGTACATACACACAAAAACATCAGGGCATGCGTGCAAACCCAGGTACATTAACATAGTGATCTTGTAGCAGCTGTATAGACACGAGGACGGAGTTATCATGAAAATATTCCAGGCTGCTACAGAGTGATCTCTACTGAAGGCTGGTGTATAAATCCGACCGACTGGTTTCTGCATGCTTTCTGACTCTGAATTCAGATCTCACATGGGCTCAGCATGTGAAGTCAAGAGCTTGTATGAATAAGCTGCTGAATCCACATCACCCAGCTCTGTATTATACAGGCTTTCAAACTCTGTTCGCTTTTAAAGTAAACGAATGAGCTGCAAATGACACTTGTGCTTAGGATGAAAAAAAAAATCCATTTAGTGTGCTCCTCTTCAAACCGAAAATTGCAATGATCACATGTAAACAGTGGGTAATAACGGGCTGCAGCTCGACTCACTAATGCACTGAAGCTTTCTCAGTCGTCTCAGCGACCCTGTGTGGGGCGAAGTTTAACATCGCACAGAATGAAAGTAATGTGCAGGACATAACCACAGAGCTGAAGCTCCCCTAAGAGTCCCATAAGATTCCTGTTATGGCCCATCATGAGGAGAACCAGCACTTCTGTAATGAATATGTATTTCATAAACACGTCCCCTGTGCATTGATTATTATCTTGCATAAAGTCCAGGCATGCTATGCGATTTGCAGGCATGTCTAATAAAAGAGCTGTGCTGAGCAGGTAATTCAACTATGAACGACCAGCAAAGCTCGTAACAACCGAATGAGCTAATTTACATTGATTGTGTCTACAGTCAATCTGTGTTTCTTACCCGTAATGCCATCTCATCGGTGGTGTCTTTTGGCTCTGGGTATCGATCAGCTTTCAAGCAGAAGCTGGAAAATTAGCCATGCGATTTAAAGAGAGCAGAGACGTCACGTGAGCCACTGGGTTCGCTTTGAGGTGCAGAGCTCTATAAAAACAAACACACACACACACACACACACACACACACACACACACACACACACACACACACACACACACACACACACACACACACACTTATAACTGAATCTCTGTGTTGTAGAGTCAGACTTCAGGGACCACGTTGTACCACAGGGCTTAGACGTGCCCGAGGTCTGCTCTGAATAAGCATCAGTTATGCTCACATTCATCTTTAGAGGTAATCGGTTCCATAACAACTGTTTTATTACATTTATTTTCCTCTCATTAGATTTATTGCTAGGTATTAGATTATTTTCCTGCATACACCGTGGTCCAGGAAATGGAGTGGTAGCTCAGCGCTAATAAGCCATGACCGCTCTTTAATACAATGATTTTGAAAAAAAGAGATCACTGCCACATTCACTCTGCAGTTCAGTTGATGCATGACTTGTCGAACAATACAATGTGGATCGACACAATTGAAACTGCTTACAGACGGCGAAAACGAGCGTCAACAATGGAGATGATGGGTTGCGTTGGCGTCCAGTTCATACGAGTGAGCTATCAGCTCTAATCCTGGTATTAAACGATACGTGCTGGTGTCTGCTTCGGTTTCACAGCTCATCAGATTTTGAATTTCCTGCCTGTGTCGCAACACAATGGCGGGTGAATCTCATAATCTCTGGGCAGAGCTACATCTGCTTATGGGACGGGAAGCTGGACATTTCTACACCATCAAGACATCACGTCCACCAGGTGCAGCCGAACATCACAGAGACTGTGGACTAAAAATAAAAACTTTGCTGTTTCTTTCTTTCTTTTTCTTTTAATCTATGAAGACGCCAAGCTGGCACTAAGTAATGTGAATCATCAGCACTCAGAACCCTGGTGTGAGACGACAACAGAATATGAATCAATGAAAAGCAGGGAACGTGTGCGGTGGGTACAGAATGTACAGAGTCAATAAGGTCTCTTTGTCTCCGCGTGCGCTTTGCTTTTTTCTTCGCTATATCTAGTACCTTATCGGTCGTAACGTCGCAGACGTGGCTGGATTCAAAGCCGAAATTTGTTCGCGCATGCTAGAAGCTTCCGGAACTGTGATTTTTATCTCATCAGAGTCGAGAGGTGCCACGAGGCTTCAATACTAACTAAGCCAAAGCTACACAGCTGGCATTAATCACGCCTGCGTAGCAAATACTGACATTTACTAAAAGCAGAAGTGAAAACATAATATTTATCTATAGTTATGTATCGGGATCATGGTGTTAAGGAGGGTCACAGTTACAATAGTTACAGATCAGAACTGTCAGAATTCGTACATTAATCGAGTCTCAGTGTGTATATCTCCAACCTAAAGCGTACAGTATACCCACACCAAGCAAATTAAAGTCCTCATAATGTCAGCATGAATGCTAATATCTAATTCATATGGTCTTAAATATACCAGTCTACACAGGCATGTTGTATAGTTTATCAAATAACATTATGCATACTTAAACATAAATATACATCCTTTAGTTCCAATCGAGGAATCTGATTGGACAAGAGGCATTCGGTAAGTGCTGATAATAGACAGTAACAGCACTGTGAGGTGTAACTATATGTGTGACTGGGCGTGTCCCAGGTGTTGTTCAGCGGTTAATGACACTACCTGTGTGTCTCAGCGTGGGTGAGAGTAGGTCTGTGCGGTACTGAGGAGAGAGCAGCTGCCTGACAAAACCCACATTCACACCCAGTCACAGAAGCACTTTCAGCAACGACACACATCTGATAACGTTATGTCGTCTTAAACAACACGCCGTCTCTGCAGTAATCGCTTCTAAGTTCTCCTGAATCGCCTCTGAACTGCCCGTGTCATTCTGTTCACGGCTAACGCTTAGCTACAAAGCTAACCAACTTCTAACACAAAGCTGAATCCCAAATCCCTCTCTAACCCCTGACTGGCTTCACTCCTTAACTGACTGGGTGTGTCAGTTAAGGAGTGAAGCCGAGGGTAAGATCTATGCAAATACGGTATAAATAATATTTTGATGTTTGCTATGCAGTAGAGGTACTGAGACCCTCAGTATGGGACATGGGAGGAAAAAAATAAACATTGGAGGAAAAGAAATTCTACCTTGCAAAAAAAAAAAAAAAAAAAAAAAACCTAACAGGATATGGGTGGAAAAAAAATTAAGCTAGTGAAAAATAAAAAAACATTTTGTTCGCGAGATCACGCAAATGTTTGCCTTCATTTTGTGTAAACTCGTGTTGTACTCACAGACTGCTTGTATCCATGTAGTTTAGCATTTTATTTTCAACATATTTTACACAGATGTACAAACTGAAGCGTCTTTGCATGCTGTTGGGTCCATACCTAAATAATCTTCTTCACATTATACCCCCCCTAAACCCCCCCAGACAATTTTTTTTTTCCCTTTAACAAATGTTTTCCCCCTCATCAATGTCCCTTCAGGGGCTCCGTAGTAGAGAGCTGCATATACACCGAGTGGATATCCAGCTTGGAGATAAAAAAAGAGGATTAGGTTGAAAGTTCTTGACAGTGATGATGATAACGGAGGAGCAAATCAAGGATAAACAGCAGAAAAGTATGAGCTGTATGTGGAATAAAGTGAGGTAGTGGCTGTGCAGTGCAATGCTGCTGTGGTTGCAGTGAAAAAACAAACCATATAATAAATATTTCTAAATACAGGATATGTATATTAACAGGAATGTGTGTGTTGTGCAAAGAGAGGTCTAAGTCATGTTTGTGGCAGGCAAAAGCCAACGCTGTACTACTCTGTAATACAGTATGTAATTCTGCCAGACTGAAGTGTAAAACTGCATTGCAATCTTCTTTTTTTTTTCACAAAAAATTAACCTTCCATATATTAAATAAACTCCTATAAAACTACAAAATACATACATACATACAATACACTGCCTGGCCGAGGAAAAGGTCACAGTTTGAGAAGGGTCGATTTATTGGACTGCGTTAAACAAAGAAAACAACACTGGAGATTTAAAATAACTGGAATTGGGTTAAGAACCCTTCAACACATTATTAAAACCTGGAAGGACAGCGAGGAACCGACAACACTGTGGAGGAAAACACCCGGTCACATGGTAAACAATGTCCAGTATAAACGAGGGCTATGTTTAATAGTGACAGTAAGAGCATTTACACACACACACACACACACACACACACACACACACACACACACACACACACACACACACACACACACACACACACAATGTGATGAGATCTCACAGGATTGGGACTAAACAGCTGTGTGTCCATAATAAAACCACTTGTTAGTGAGACTCATCAGTAAAAATTCTTCAGTTTGCTAGTGATCATAAAGACTGGACTTTGGAGCAATGGAAAAAGGTCATGTGACCTGATGAGTCCAGACTAAGTCTATTCCAGAGTGATGGGCGTGTCAGGGTAAGAAGGGAAGCGCATGAAGCGATGCTCCCATCATGCATAGTGTCCACTGTACAAGCCTCTGGAGACAGTGTTATGATCTGGGGTTGCTTCAGTCGCTCAGGTCGAGACTCAGCAACGTTATGTGGCAATAACATGAAGTCAGCTGACCACCTGAATGTACTGAATCACCAGCACATCACATCTATGGAGGGTTTTATTCTTCCCTGATGGTACGGACATGTTCCAGGACTCAGAGTGTGATCGAGCGGCTCTGAGGACATCGTGTGCTTTAATCGAAACTGGAAGCAATTGACTGAAATGAAATCTTAGAATATGTGACTTTAGGCCAGGCAGTGTATAAAACCATTGTAATGTAAAGAAGATTATTTAAGTATCGACCCAATAGCACTTTTTAAAAGACTTCAGTTTGTACACCTGTGTAAAATATGTTGAAAATAAAATGCTAAGCTACAGATGTGGCACGAGTTTATAAAAATGAAGGTGTGAGATTTTAGGAGTCTGATGGGTTTTATTTAAAAAAAAAAAACATGAATCATGACTTTAAAATGATCTTTCTGGGTGAAGAGCCTTTTGAAATATGAGTCATAATTATTTGGAATTTTGCAAAGTTTATTGAAATGATTTGTCTCATACACAGCACAATATGCAGTGAAATGCTTCGTGCTTAGACGACTGCCCATGACCTTAAAATAAAAGGTTATTAATACGAGAAACAGAAAGTAAATTTAGCTAAGAAAGAATAATATACTGAACAAAAATATAAACGCAACACTTTTGTTTTTGCTCCCATTTCTTATGAGATGAACTCAAAGATCTGAAACATTTTCTACATACACAAAATAACCGTATCTCTCAAATATTGTTCACAAATCTGTCAAAATCTGTGATAGTGAGCACTTCTCCTTTGCCGAGATAAACCATCCCCCCCTCACAGGTGTGCCATATCAAGATGCTGATTAGACAGCATGATTATTACAGAGGTGTGCCTTAGACTGGCCACAGTAAAAGGCCACTTATAGATGTTCAGTTGTATCACACAGCACAATGCCAGTATATATCTATACAATGCAAAATATACAATATAAGAAAAATATAAGAAGATATAAGGAACAACCTAGCTGCACGATATAGAAAATTTTTAGAGTTTATGGAAATTTTGTGTGGAATGAAGTTGAATATAAATAGAAATGCCCAGCGGGGGTGCAAATATGCCTGAAAGTGACAATATTTAAAGTGACTTATGTGCATCAATTGATTATGTGCATCAAGGAACTGGAATGAAATAGAATAAGTAAGTAATGTGCAGGTGTGCAGTGTCCACTAGTGTCCTCGAATGTCCAGAATGTCCAGAGTGAGAATGTGTCCAGAATGTGTCTTTAAGTGTGAGAAGTGTGCTTCTCTTACAATCTGATACATTTCTGAAACCTTGAATGAAATCCTACAGGTTTGTCCTGCTATAAATAATGAAAGCATCTTTGTAAGTGTAAAGGAAACATCACATTTCACTGCAGTGCTCCAGAAACAATTATAAGGTATAAGTGCTAAACTGCCATCAGACTCACACTGTCACAACAAACTGCCACCATTCTCCTAGAATGAATAAACCATGGCACAGAATTAAATTCTACTGTGTGTGTGAGTGTGTGTGAGTGTGTAGGGCAGCATGGTGACATAGTGGTTAGCAGGGTTGCCTCACATCTACAGGGTGAAGAGTTTGATTTTTTTCTCAGGTTTGTGTGTGTGTGTGTGTGTGTGTGTGTGTGTGTGTGTGTGTGTGTGTGTGTGTGTGTGTGTGTGTTCTCACTGTGCTACCTTATTGTTTGCTGGACAAAGCCTTAGAAGTGTCTCTGTAACCTTTTCCAAATATTTTGTTTCTCATGCGTTTGTGAATTTCTTTCGCTTGTGCCATGATGTGTTACTCGACCACCAAGTTGCCCCTGTTGGGCCCTTGAGCGAGGCCCTTAACCCTCAACTGCTTAAATGTATAATGAGATAAGATGTTAGTCGCTCTGGATAAAGGCGTCTGCTGAAATGCCTAAATGTAAATGTTGCTTTCTGAGATCTTGTAGTTGCTTCACTTCATCAAACAGATTCTATTTAAGTGATTTATTGATTCAACAGGTCTGGCAGTAATCAGGCAATTGAAAGTTTTTTTTTTTTTTTTTTTAAATCTGATTTGCGTTCTAAGAGCCAGACTTTGACTTTTTGGTGTTCTTTATGTAGTCTTGAGGAACAGTTCTCCAGGCTTCCTGAAGGAGCTTTTGGCTCTCACGTTCACTGCAGTCCCTGTTTTAAAGGAATGTGTTTTGTGATTCAGTGATCTAGGAATCATTTAATCATTATAAACACATCTAAGTTAAGTCCTGATCCAGTGAGGAACAGGTGCAGGTGATGAGAGATGATCAGGAGGTGATTAGTATACTGCTGATGTTGAGCGGTTGGAACAGACGAGAGGGGAAATGAGGTCGCTGCTGAGGCTGTTACACAAACAACCAGTTTTTACATTGTCGAAGATTATTGAAATAATAAAAGAAGTACATGGGTGGCATGACACTCAACCTAAACTAACAATTGATTATTTAGTAGTAGAAATAACGCACACAGGAGCACAGGGTAATGCACGCTGGCAATGGCGCGCGCGCACACACACACACACACACACACACACACACACACACCGAATTCAAGGCCTCAAATACATCAACATGTCAGTGGATTGGCAGAGCGTCCTGATGTCATAATGATGATTGACAGCTCAGTCAGCCAATCAACTCAATCCTAGAAGTTGAGCAAGAAAATACAAAAAAAAAAAAAAACCAAGAGGGAACGAAGAAAAAAAAAGAATAAACAGAATTCACACTTGGATCGTAACCATACATACAAAATTTCTTTAAGTTTTTTGTCTTTCTGTTGAATCAATGTCTTTTGCTGTGTTTGAGATAATCATTAAAGTCCTTTCGTCCATCTCTGTATCAAAATGAAATATTTGCACCAAACTGTTGCATCGTTTTAGTTGAGGCAAACCTTATCTACAATCTTTTTGAAACTTTAATCCAAGGCGTTTTCAGAGTGCCAGCTCAACCAAGAAGAGCAATGACACACTTTGTTCAAATGACCTAATAAACGTATCACTAACAACAACCACAACAACAACAACAACAATGCTTTATCCCACATAACCATATTAAGTAAATAAACAGGGCATTGTTTACTGGAGTGAACTGAGGTCAGGGAAGAAATGTATTAATGATATAAAAGCTCTTTAATCCCAGGTGATTCTCACAGACTGATGCTTATTATAAAAGTGATCATTCAATCCCCAACAGAAAACTTGCATTTTGGCCATTAAAGTAGGAACACGCGGTGAAACAGAATCAGGAAATCCGTTGTTAAATGTGGGTACGTCTTGCATGAGATTCACTTTTGGAAGAAACGAGACTTCAGAGATCCAGTGATGTCAGCACAAACATGTTGAGTTTTTTATATGAAGGTAAAACCCTTATGGCGGTTTTCACAGGCAGTCACACAAAGCTTTGGGTTTGAACACACACACACACACACACACACACACACACACACACACACACACACACACACACACACACACACACACACACACTTGGACTAAGTAGTGTGTCAGTGCACCAGTAGAAACTCCACTATTTCGGAATCCAATCTGTTACACTCATGTAGAGTTTGAGGTTCAGCTCATATTGAATATAAATTGTCTCTCACAGCCTTTTGATTAATCCACAGGCTGAAGGACACAGAACAACATTTTCTGCAAGTAGCTTGAATTTGTGATGTCTTCTTATTATTGAAGACATTTCGTTTTTCTCGTGCGCAATGTAAACAACAGATATGTTCTAGGGTGAATTTTAGTTCCCACACAATCCAAAAAATCTGAATCATAAACCAGTATTCATGCGAATTTATTCTTCAGCATTACCAAAATCCTATTTAAGAAAAAGTGCAAAACTAAAAAATAAAAAATAAAAAATGCATGCACTTTAAATTTCTAAGAGAAATATCCTGAGTGTCTACCATCTCCATGTATTGCTAAAGAGATCTCTTCCTGAGTGTTACTGTGCTGCACATTTACTTCTTACTGATAAATCTCTTTTACATTTGCTAAGCTTCAGGCTTTACAATAAACACTGAAAGATACCAAAATAGGCCAATTTCTGTTAGCTCAAGGCTCGGAACAAAACAAAGATCAATAAACGTGTCAGACACTAGATGATGATTCTGTTCTAGATCGTCTCATAAAAGGGAATAACGTGTGCCATGAAAGATTTGCTCGATGTTTTAATAATGTTTTGATTGCAGTGTCTCAGAGTGAAGCCCTGAACATCTACTCCATTAATGAGTTCTACTCTTCACCAGCAGAGGGAGACCTACATTCACTTTTATGCATAATGTTTACTAATGAGGGAACTCAGGAAGGAAATAATCTTGCTGATGCACAAACTCACTCTCTCTCTCTCACTCTCCTACTCATCTATACCGTTTTATCCTGTAGTCAGGGTCTCTGGGGGCGGAGCCTATCCCAGGAGTCTCAGGGCACGAGGCAGGGTACACCCTGGACAAGGTGTCAATCCATCGCAGAGCACACACACTTATACACACACACACACACACACACACACACACACACACACACACACACACACACACACACACACACACACACACACACGACGGGCAACTTGGGAATGTCAGTTATCCTAATCTGTGGAAGGAAACTAGAGTAGTCGGAGGAAACCCACTAAACACAGGGAGAACATGCAAACTCCATGCACACAGACCCTGAGGTGGGAATCGAACCTGGACCTGGAGGCGCGAGGCGACAGTGCTAACCACTATACCACCGTGCAATTATCAGTGAGGCTAAAAATACTTACTTTTATAATCTACATACAGAAATACATCTTCCACAATGTTACCATTAAAACGTTGCACATTTTGAATGATTCTAGGAGCAGCAGGCCAGCAGAACTGTCACAGCTTCCACTTCCACATGTTTAGCAACTCAGCCTCATCTCCATCAAAGAGTCATTAACCCTGAGATGACACCATTACAGCGCAGGCATTCTTTACATGCCAGACTCTCAGACACACAAAGTCCGCATCTGATATTATTTATTTAGCCAGTATACATCCATATCCGCCAGGCTGGTTCGGCTCTTGTTCAAACAAGCTTGGGTTTAATGTGAACTCACCCATGACCCGCAGAAATGGGGAAACATGGGAGAGTGTGGACGAGGCCTGGGGAAACGGGGCCGCCGATACTCCCAGAGTGCCGAGCGCAAACAAAACGAGCCTCTGTGAAACAGCGCTGGCTGCAACATTATATTCTGCAAATAAACTTTAGCTGCTGACAGATGAGTGAGAAACTAAGTATTAGTCTCGCACTTCCTCATTCCACAAACAGATTCTAAACAGAGTTTAAATACCGTTTTAAACGTTGATGTCACTCGGAGATTAAGATGTTTTAAGAACGTTCAATGCTTCAGTGAAACTGTATGAGACGTCGTTAGGGACCGAATAGCTGAGGGTACTAGAGACAAATCTTCTCCTTAGTTTACACAGACTAGTTTACATTGTATGCAGGTTCTACAGCTTGGGACTCTATAAGTCCAGACAGGGGACAGACTCAACACACACACTTTTTTTTTTTTTTTTTAAGGTTATAATGTGATAATTCGCTAAATTGTAGTGTATAAAAGTAGATGGTAATGAAGTGCTGGACACCATGCACTCAGAGTCATGATTTGCATAATGATGCAGTGAGATGCAGCTTTCCCAGCGCCTGATGAAAGCCTAGCCATATGGTGCGGGGCAGAAGAGCTGGCCTATTGATGCTCCGGCTAAATTTTCCCACGATGACCCTGACTGAGATCACAGTGTCCTGTGTATCTAAATCAATTAGAGTCTGTATAATTAGCCTGAGCTATGATGTGCGAACATGAAAAGGCTGCAAATAGAGAATATGTGGTAGGTAGAATACATTATCATCTTATGTGATCATAAGTTCCTAATCAGTGTAATATAAAGCATCAATATCTTACTCCGAATGCAGTTACATGCACTTATTCGTGGCGGCGCGCTGTTTTTGTTGCGAACATAAACATTCATGCACATGCACATGATCGCACGCGAACGTGCACAATGATGAAGTAAGTGTGTCCAGATGGCAGTCACCAGTCCCAGCTGCTCTGTCTGATCATGACTCTGCTCTTTCACATCAGCTGCCTCATGCTGACAGCCTCTCGCATAATCAGCGCCCAGGCGACCGCATACGCCTTCCATTAATAACACAAACACTACAGTACGGTGAAGGTCTGCAAATAGTTCAGGTAGACAGTTTAGAACTAACAAGACAAACATGTTGAACGGATTTTCTCACCTCATCATCATTTATTCATCTTTACTAAGTGATGTCATGGCAAATTCTAGACTTCTACTGGATGCTTAATAAAAACTCCCCTAAAAATTTTAAAACAAAAATCAGTAGGCACACTTTGGGGTGAGTAAAAGTGAACCAGAATTAATTGCAGCACACATGACGTAATGAAAAATGCAAAACGTTAGAAAAAATTATTCATCAGATATGTTATAATTTGTTCAACCTCCTAATTCTGCTTCTGTTCCCGACTTACTTCCCTAAAAAACATTTAGAACCTAACTTCCCACTCTTCGCATCTTGCTTTGATTGAAATACTAATGATAATGATCTATAATGTATAATTAAAGTCTATGTGACAAGGTGGTGTAGTGGTTAGCACTGCTGCACTGTTGCTTCAGGTTCGATTCCAAGTGTGCATGTTCTCCCCGTGCTGGGTTGGGATTCCTCCACATTCTCCGGGTTTCCTTCCACAGTCAAAGTCATGCAGATTAGGCTGATTGGCGTTCCCAAATCGCCCGTAGTGTGTGAATGAGCGTGTGCGTGAGACTGTGCACCCCACCTCGTGCCCTAAATCGCCTGGGATAGGCTCCGCCCCCTGCCGCCCTGTATGATGATGATCTGAAGCCTCTTCCAGGAGCGCTCGGGTCACCAGGAATACTTCCATGTCTGTATATGAAGATGTTTCTGAGTGATTATGGTAACTGAGGATTATGGTATGATAATCCCACGGAGATCTAGACAGTGTGATCATAATTACTGTTCTACTTCCCTCTTCTCCCTTCAGACAGAATCAGTAACAGTACATTAGACTGCACGCACCTCTGTAACTCTTTATACATGAACAATCCTGATCTTTACTGGGTCACTAATCAGAGCAGAGATGACCTGATTTCTGTTCAGCTTTTGTGGAAGGGAACTCTTCTGGGAAACACAACCTCTGAAAGAACATTCTTTAATTATTCAACCATAAACGACTAATGTGAACATGTGATCGCTGTTAAACGCTGTTAGAACGCTGTTAGAAGTCTTTATGATGATCTCATGAGGATGAGAAGAATAATTCTAGTTGTAATTAAAAGCTAATGAGTCACTAAACTACAGATAGACGGACCTGCACAAGGATGTCACTCATTCATCTTCTTAATATCAGCAGAGGTTTCTGCAGTCTGAAGTGTCCTCAAAGTCAAAAAGTCTAACGTTTATGTTAAATGATATTAAAAATATATAATATGTATATAGGAATAAAATAATATTAATATGTTTCTATGTTTATACAAAGCATTTTATATGTTAACAACTTAATTAAATGTTAAAAAGTAAAAAATACATCTTTTATTATATTTTATTCATGTGAATTCATGTTGATATTTTTACATTTACACTGTTTTACTGTTTAAATCTGCAGTGTTACAGTTAAGTAGAACTTTAATCGCTAACTTCCTGTCATTTGTAATTACACTACGCTATTCCCAGGAAACAGGCTAGACTGATTAAAACCAGCCAGTTAATTCTAGTAAATTAGCCGGACCTAGTTGGGGTTTCCGTCTCTTTTCCGAGAGACAGGTCATTGGGCTCAGGACTAAGACTCGGGTCTTTCAGCTCTACGTTTAGTATGGCCCCTGTTCAAAAATCCAACACTATTACATATGAATGAATTTATACTGAACTTTGTAAATGAGCAATTCACTTGTCCGTGACCAAAACATCAATAGAGAATCTCAATAGGCTTTTTAAAATTAGATAAAGTTCAGGCCGTACAGGGAAGTAAAGGAGACGCCTACTGAACCTTACTTAGTGTCTCTTCTTACACAGTACCATACGGGAAGAGTAGATTGAGGTAGAGCTGCAGTAGTAGCGCTCGGGCTCATCACTCCAGTCAGGTGACTTATACATCTATAGAGACATGTTGTAACGTTAGCATTAGTAACTACATTGTGCTGCGTAAGAAGATCACAGCAGATACTAAAGGTTTAAGTTTATGGTAATGAACCTGATTGGATGATAAACTGAGGTGACTGTTTACTGAATGGAAACGCAAATGTGCGTGTGTGTGTGTGTGTGTGTGTGTGTGTGTGTGTTGGATGCTAAAGATAGATTAAACTCTACACTCGGCCCATTTATCTGATTCACGGTGTACCGTCGCTGAACAAGAGAAGAAACTGATGAGATAACTGATGAGACTGATGCAATTATTGTTTAGAAAAAGTTTGTAGATAAAAATCTACAAAGTATGTTTTTTCCCTTTAGAGATGAAATTCAAATCATTCAAATGTACGATTTCACCAATAATCATGGGAAGTATAAATACTCAAATTCTTAACTGTAGGAATGAAATACTACAACAGATTCTCATTCTTTTAATAATTAATAATTTTCGGCGGTTTCCTGTGCGACCCTCTGAGATTAAATAAATCTGGTTCAGCGTTTTTGTAACGTGCTGTAGTTCTGATGTTGTGCTTCCCTGCAGTCTTCTCTGGAGTCTTGAACGTTTTTGCAAATATCTGATGCAGTTCAGTTTTATCTGATGTAAGTCATTTTCAATCCAGCTGGTCATTATTGAAAGAGCTACTGTACAAGTGCTGATTCTGAAACACTCAATAGACCTGGCTTTGTGCCTGGATCACTCATACATGAACACAAGGGGCGCTTAATGCAGCTCAGTCATTCAGCGTAACCGAATAATAAACCCATTGGCCTGGCATGGGGCAAAACATGATCGGGCACTGCGTCTGTACGCTCTTACACTTTACTCAGGACACACGTGCTGGCGGCTGTACCACACTTTTAGTGCTTTCCACACACGTGTATAATCAGCGTCTGGTGTGCCGAGGTGAGAAGTTTGTAAAATCGAGCAGTGGGAAATGGTGTAAACTTTAACACGTATTCAAAGTAATCCGCTGAGGTTTATGAGGACTCATAAACGCAACAATGTGTCCACTGATAAAGGACTGGCACTGACGAGTTAACATGAAAGGAGATGAAAGGCTGTTGTGTAGAGTAGGATACCGGGGTTGTAACATCCTGGTGTTGTAAAGATACAGCGTGACTATTTATCTGACTATTTAACCATTGCTTTAAGAAAACATTCCTAAAAATTGCTTATCTTTTTATCCCAAAAGAAATGTTTGCCATGGTGTAGGCAACGTGCTAGTCTGGTGGTAGCTCTACTATAGTATATACGGGAGCATATGTAGAAATGTAGAAATGTTCATTATGTAGAAACATACCATATTAAAGATCTACTAAACATTGTGATACTCAATAAGTACCATAGTGTCCCCCAAAGTATTGGGCTACACACCACAGAACTACCACAGTACCCACTGAAATGCCACATGACCCAACCTGGTCTATAATAGCTCGGCATTCTACATTATAGCACATAAAATAATAACATTTATTACGGGATGTGTTCAAACTAAGTGTATTGTGTGTTGAGACTAAAATGAGTTCTGTTCTGTTACTGATATTTCTCCTTGTTGAAAAAAAAAGTTCATAGTTTTTATAGAAATAAATATAATAACATTTAGTGACACATCTGTTATATGTTTAATGGAAAGCAATGGAGTGAAGGCAGATTGCATATTTTATAATGCCACACATCTAATGTACAAATCTACAACATATACCTGTACATATCTGTTTTAGACAAAATCACATATAATTTGCTATATATATTATTAGATATATTTGTTCATATCGTTTTGAATGGATAATTAATGAGGACGTAGATTTAAACCTAAGCTAATTTGTTGAGCAGACGCCTTGTTGACTCGTGAGCTCTCAATCTCGACTAAGCAAACTGCGTCACGCTCTGCTGAGGCTTTACGGACGCTTTCATCAGGAAACGTTCTGGTTTTGCTGTTTGTTCCGTCAGCTGGAGGGAAAACGAGTGACGAGGCGCAGGGAAGGGAGCGCTGAGGGAGTTTTATGGTGTCAGGGGAGAATGTCCATCTTTGGCTTCTTAAAAAAAAAAGAAAAGAAAAGAAAACATTCACAGCAGTTCCCAACGGGTCCAGGAGCGAAAGCGAGCAGTCAAAAAGATCTTTATGTAGACTGGCTTTATCTCATGATATGGTAAGCAGATGAGATGACTAAAGTGCACGGTGCTAGTGTTTGTGTGTGTGTGTGTGTGTGTGTGTGTGTGTGTGTGTGTGTGTGTGTGTGTGTGTGTGTGTGTGCGTGCTCCTACCAGCACTCGCAACACAAACTGTTTCAGCCATCTTGCCTGTCGCGTGTCGTGTCCACAACGTTCACAAACGTTAGCTGGTTTAGCGCTCCACTGATGTATTTACAACAGCGTCCATACCGCATGTGCTTGTAGGTTTGGTCCACTCATGGCGTGCGTTAAATGACTGAGCTGTTAGTTCAGAGACGTGGTCTGGCCTGTTTGCTCAGCGTTTAAATGACCGCCACCAGGAGGGTAATAACAGCAAGAAAACACCGGCCTTATGGTGCTCAGTGGGGCTCCAGCATGGGGTGAAGTCCGGGGTGAGATCCCTCTTCTTTTGTTTGTTGGGAGAAAAACTGTTGTATTATGATTTTATTTTCCCTAAACCCCCTGGCTGAGGCAGTTCTGGATCTCTCTGTGGTACACGCACTATAAACTCTATAATGTAACTCTATAATGCGATGTAAACCTCCTGTTCACATTAGACTGGCGTGAAGCCGGACGTGTTTCTGATGGAACTGAACGTGAGCGTGACGTGCGATTCAGTGGAGCAGTAACTCGAGAGCAAACAGCTCTTAAACCCTGGTTTTGCTGCGTGCCGTCTAACGCTGCATGTGTGAGTGTTAACACTTAAACGGCGACCCAAGCGCTATTTCCATCCGTCTGATAAGATTACGACACTTTTATCTGACAAGTCAACATGTTCAATGTCAGAAACACAGCGTGTCTGTCAGCTGCTGTCTGTATCTATACAGTATATACACGTACAAGAGAGATTAAACATGCTGATCGCGTTTAAGATCAATTCTTTCTGTGTTAAGTGTCATATGAATCCATTCTTGTGAACATGCAGCTCTAGAGAATATTTATACATTAATTGCTGCTCATTTGGTTAAGAAGCAACAGATCAGTTCGTCCTAAAGAATTTCCCGCATCAGGACAAATTTACCTAGAAGTACATCAGAAAGGAGAAGTCAGCAGCATGTAATCATTAATACACATCAGTGTGTAAATTATTTATCTGTGTAATTTAAATCTGTTTTCTGACAGAAAGAAGATGCCAGGTCTGAGATCCAGCTGGTATGAATTGATACTCAATGCCTAATCCATAAAGTACAGTAAAGTTTTAACAAATGTCTTATCTGGGTTAAATGTGCCGTAAATGACGTTCAGCCGTGTTGAGCTGCATGCTTTCTTGTTTACAAAGTCAGCGTAAATCTCCCTGCCAGAGGTCTTAAGGGGCTCTGTGGTCATGCTGGGGGTCAGAGTCGGGTCGTCCCACACATCTGCTCAAACCATTACCCCAGAAACGTGCTCCAGTTCATCTACCGTTCCTGCTGCAAATCAGGCCTATCTGATCCCTGTACACCCCCCTCCCCCCCTTATTCCCCCTTCAATCCCCCCCCCCCCCTTTCAAAACAGTGTACAGTATTCCTGCCAGAGGAAAATACACGCCAAGGAGCTTTCAGTTTATGCTAATATACAGTATAAGACTGCAGATGTAATGCGTGTACGCGTCTGTAATTAGCGTCAGTGGGCGTATTAGACAGGGGTCATAGGTCACACACTGTGGCTTACGGTCTCTGTTACCGGCAAATGCACCACATGTGTAAGCATGAGGCGAAGTGCTTAAATGATTTTGAGTGTTTTTCCAGATGCCTGCTGCTGTTTGTAAAACGTCATGACAAAAGAGGGACAAGAGTTAAAATATATTGAATTTTAGAAAAACGAAACCTTTAAACTCATATAATCTTTTATAATGTTTATTATGTGCCAAATATTTCCTCCTTCATGCTGTAGCTGTTAAAATCCAGATCATTTCTGCCATTTCTTGCACGACTATGTTTTAATAAATATATAGAGGTCAGGACTGTGCAGTATAGAGTGACGTATCCTTTTTTCCAGCACAACCTAGTAAATATGATGGATTGAATTTTATTTCATTTTAACTACCTATACATACTGTATATGGCTGGGTAACAAAATATTAAAGGGTCACACAGGCAAAGAAATAGCACATGTTCACACATGTTCATGTGTTTTATGGTTGCTTTTGGTTGTTTCTATGACCTAATAATAATAATAATAATAATAATAATAATAATAATAATAAAAGCCATTGGTTAGTTTGACATTTTTTGTGATGCCATTCCCATCTTCCTGAGGCACCAGTTTGATATCTGAAGCTTCCCCTGTTGACACATACACTGCCGGGACGTCTACATAAAAAAAAGGGTTCAAATCAAACATATATTATAGAGTATGTCTTTTTCTATACTGTACAGTATGCATGATAAACATCGACATGATTTTCTGATGTAAGTACTCAAGCTTCACACTGAACCCTGGAGTGTTTTTCCTGCTAATGTGAAGATGAAAGACTCGCTCCTGTGAAAGTCTCAAGTATATCAGCCGTCCTTAATTCAATATGATTTCTCTTTGGGTCAGCCGGAGTAATGGCCCAAACGTGTGCTAAAGATGCATCACCAATTTACCAGCTCGCTGCCAGATCACACATGTACGCAGGTCAGAGGTCTGACAGCCGTGTGTTCAGGCCCGTCTAGGAGCCGCAGCATCAATCCTGATCTGTCTCACATACTCTGAATTACACAGATAAAACTCACAAAGCCCAGGTTCGTCCTGCTCAGTCTGTAAATCACGCGGAGTGAAAGGCATGATAACACACGCCAGATAACACGACTAGGTCTCGGTCTAATTCGACTAAACCTATCAGGGAAAAGAATTGTCTTTAAGTTAATACTGTACTGATCGGTCTCTGCGCTGTCTCCTCTCACTGCTGATATCCCTTCTGGTGTTCATTTTCACAGGATTCTCTCTCCAGTTTTCACGCTCTCTGGAACGGTTTCCTCTCCGCCTGCGTGCCGCGGTGCGCCTCTCTGTCACCTTCCCAACTCATTACTTTCTTGATTAAGATCATTGTTCTATCACAGTGAGGAGCTTTGAAGTGGAGCCGGTAATAGAACTAAAGTTTGCAGAGCATTTGCATTTAAAAGAATTCTGTACCTGATGGTGAGTGAATGATTAGCTGTAGTTAAAGATGAATTTGCATACTGAGGGTTTTTTGTTTATCCTCCTGAGACACGGATTCCTCATGGTTTCGCTTTATTAGCAGCTGTATTAGTATTTTAAGTTTGGCAAAATAATTACATTTAGTGCTGATGTTCACATGACCAAAAATGAGAATTGAACACTGTGCCGTCTAATGTGAACACGGCCTAAAAGTCCTGATATGAGGATTGTACAAGGAAACACAGATAATGTAGTTAGTTGGTAAAAGATGTCATATGAGGACATTCAGGTCTCAAGAGATTAAATGTTGCTCCAGTTTGTCCTTTTTTGTAATTCTATCCAGCTTAATTCATGTGAGAAAGAAAGAGCTGCACTTCTGTCCATTCTGTTAGTCCCAGTATACAGGTCCACGCCGCTCACGCCACAGTAATGTGTGCTTTATTTTTAACATCATTAAAATACAACTTTTTTTTTTTGTTCTGGTGCCTTATGCATCAAGTCAAGTCAGGTCAAGTAGACTTTATTGTCACTTCAACCATATACAGTTCAGTACACAGTGAAACCAAACCACGTTCCTCCAGGACCAAGGTGCTACATACAACATGAATTAACATAAAAAACTAACGAGCTAATTTAGAGACCTGATTATCTGGCTAGCTGGGACAAGACAGAAAGGCATTTAACAAGCTAACAGAAAAACTTTCTACGTTTTTATACAAAAGACACAACATACAGTATAGTGCATGTACAAATGTGCAAACAAGAGCCACAAACATGACATTATAATACCCTGTGGTAATGTGGTATATTTATAGACGCTGGTCTCAGAATAATGATGAAGTTCAAATAAATAGATAAATACATTTCAAGAGGAAATTAGACTCACAGGCTGAAAGTGTTTTTTCTCTCACGTCTCACTGTACACTCTTAATGTGCCTTTAAATCCCCCCTTTTTCACTCCAGTAATCACAGAATGATGCATGACTTGTAGCTGCCTCTTCATTCTCAGTCGGCCTGTTAGATAAAAAAAAGAGTCTGATTAAAGCTACATGCAGTAGCGAAGCTTCCATCATGGGGTAGTTTTCTCAAAATGAATGGATGCATGTTTGAGAAGCCAAAGGAAAAATGCATCATTAGGATCGGTTTCTGTTTTGTTTATACAAAAAAAAAATGCTTTTAATGAATTACACTTTCCAAAGTGTGCCACTCGCCATCCCAGTTACACCTACGCCAGCTCATTATGTGACTCACCAGTCTGAGAAGACGAGATCTAATTGGATTCCCTCATTTGGGAACATTTCAGCATCTCTCTGGGCGTGGTGTGCGAGTGGGTGAACTGGTGTGCACTGAGCTGCATGGCCGGAAAGGGAACGAGAAGCGAATGTATGAGCAGATGGTAGGGCAGAGCCCCGAGGGGGGTAGGAGCAATGTTATACCCTGGGATCCAGCTATCTAATAATGCCCTGTTGAGCTTCCCACCTGTGGTTTCCTTACAGACAATGTTATCTCATCTCCCTAACCTATTGTGTGTTTCATTGGCTGGAATGACAGTGCGGGGACCCACACAGCGATGCAGACGGCTCCCCCGAGAGCCCGGCCCTGGGAATGGCTCCGCAATCAGTGCTCCCGATCTCTCAAATCTCTCAATCACACCCTAGTCCAAACAATACGGACCACTGCGATCTGCTCTGGGGATTTGCGAAAGAGCTGAAGCTTTTCAGACAGCGTCTGGACCAGAGAAAGACTTGGGCACCTCTGATAATTCTACATGACTCTCTTCATTTTATATGGACGACTCCTGGGATGTGAATCATCCTGCTGTTTGTGTTCGGCGCTGATGTTCTCCATTTCTTGTCCCGCTACTGTTTTCCTGTTCCAGTTATTTCAGACAGCCTGGAGTCTGATCAGAGGAAGATGCTGCATGCCTTCGCTGGCTGGACCCTTTGCTTCCTTTATCACTCCTACCATACGTACTGTCCTAAATCCCTCTGCTCAACCCACACGCTTTAATCCTCAGGTGGAATGCAGCTGACCCTCATCTGGAATGTGCCTCAGTGAGGGTCGGTCAGATGCTTCGGTTCGAGTTAATGTTTCACACACACCCCTGCAAAGATAACAGCAAGAATCTAAATTTATGGTTTAGAAAGTATCACGAGAGATTCTTCCAACATGACAAGTAATTAGCCTCGCGCTCATACGGTATCTGTCCCGCGGCGGTTCGTGTGAGCGGTTATCAGTCAAAGAGTTTCTTACAGAGGACCTGAATGCATCTCCAGATTCCCTTACACATTGTGTTTGTGCTCTTTATTCCACAATCTGTGTTTGCCAAACAAAAGAGGACATTGTGTCAGAGGATCAAATAGTTGAAGCACACCCAGGCACTCCTGGAAATAGCTCAGGCCATGATCCTGTTTCTGAGAACAAAGGAATAGTGAGAGAGAGGGTGAACAGATAGAGAGACCTCCTCACATGGTCGGCTACAGCGGCGAGAGAAATCACAGAAGTCTTTATCAAACGCCACAGTACGATTCCGATTGTAACTGGCAGGTTTTTGATTTACAGGGGGATGAAAAATCTCCATACAAACGGGAGATGAACACGTGGGACAGTTTCATGATCCAGCCATGAGAATGATTTCGACACTTTCTCCAGGAGTAGGAAAAGAAATGGAGAACATCAGCGCTGAACACAATTGAAGTATAAAATTTTTTGAAAGACATTTTGATTAAAATGGGTTAAGGTGACATTTGGGATTTCCGGGGTTTCATTATACCATAGAAAGGTTATTATTTCAGTAAACTGGTGATGACATCACAGCCACCAAGGCTCATTTATATCCTGTCATGCTGTCTGTGACAGAAAGGTATCAGAGCACCCAGTGCATCACAGTCTGCTGTCTGTGGGGTTTCACAGGCAAAGTGTTTAAGGTTGTTGATCCGCCTCCAAATCTCAGATATCAATCTGATTGGCCAGCCATGGAATGTTTCGGATCGACCCATGGAGACCCCAACCTGCAATTACCTAAATAGATGAAATAGGCATTACCTACTTTTACAGTTAATATTAATTTACAGATATTTCATACAGATGTTTACTTGAATCTATTTCGCAACTGTTTGATTTTATGTTATTTAATTTTTCATTTGCACTTTTTTTTTTTACTTCTCTGCATGCCTTAAATTGCCCCCTGGTGATGAATAAAGTTTTTTTTAATGAATTGAATTGATAGGAGCCTACACAATATTGTAATATTATTGTTTTGCATTTTAATGTTATGGCTGATTTTGTGTACAGAATTGCACACAAAGCTAAAACAGTGTCCTCAAGTTGAAGAACCATCATCTTATGCATCTTTTCCTAAACTCCAATTTATTCATCTCTAGATTTATTCAATTACATTTTTCCCAGAGTAAATGATGATTAAATTTATATGTTATTTATTATCTATAAATAATATTCTCTCATCAATCTTCCTCCTAACCTCCTCAGCACTGCATCGCTCGTCTGGTCTCTTTAGTGTCCTTCGAGCTGTTTGTCGGCATTTACACAAGAATCAAACTTAAGTTCACTTTACTTCAATAACAAATAACACTTTAATTACGTTTGTGTAATCAGTGCTTACATTAGGTATTCAGAATAATAGTCTGGTCTTAAATGAACTAATATGATGTAATAAGTGATGCTGAGATATTTCGTTAATGTGTTGTTTTCAGGGGCCTTTTAAAAGCCCCTCGACTGATTACAGCTACAAAACATTATTGAAATTTCACCCATTAAACAAAGGCTAATTAAATCCGCCTTATTCCATTAAAGGTAAACACTATTAAATCTAATCAGCATCTGTTGAGTTTCATTACAGAAAAGAAAAATCCCACTGCAACAACACCAACTTTTTTTTGCATGATTATATACTTTTATATATTTAATATTAATTGCTATTGATTTGTTTGTTTTAATATTTATGTAGACATTCTAAGTTCAGGAATGTCTGGTATCTTCTGTGTTACTCAGCAGCAGTGACGCAGTGAGAACCCGCTGTGAGTCCTGTAACCTCTACAGGTCGTCTCACCCCCGTCTCCTCACACACACACACACACACACGCACGCACACACGCACGCACGCACGCACGCACACTAACACACACACACACACACACACACACACACACACACACACTGCTGCCATGAACAAAACACACACACACACACACAAGATAAACATGCTTATCAGCCTGACGACAGAGAGATAAGAAATGCTCAATTCTTTCTCAGTGTCATAACAAACAGCAGGGACTTTAAAGGCAAAATAAAATAATAATCTGTGAGCTCACACTCACACGGAGGGATGAAGTCGTGTTTCTTGTTTCTCTTGATATTGATGTGATATTTTTGGGGAATCGGAAAAACTGTTATTACTTTCATGCATCATTGAAGATTTCAGAGCTGAATAAAAAAAAAAGTAAAAATAAAGCTTCCACAGCATCCGTGTGTTTCCAGGAAGAAAGAAAAGAAAGATGATGTCTGTAAGATGGATTGCTGGATGTAGTTTCTTGTTAAAGTCTCGAAGCCGCTAGCAAATACTGAGAGAGAGAGAGAGAGAGAGAAAAAAAAAACACAAGAAAAGGAAATCTGTAATTGGACCTCTGCTGTAAAACTGATGAGCTGTGTGGTTTTTGGTTTTTGTTTTTTTTTCCAGAGAGGAAGCTCGGCCTGATCCCTGAGCCTCGCTGCTCTTATCAGAGCCGGTCCAGGCGCCCGGGCCCGAGCTCAGGGAAGCTCAGGAAGAATCAGATGTTACTGTTCTGCTGAACCACAGTGGGCATGCTTTATGTTTTAACAAGATCGCCCACAGTCCAGGCTCAGCAGCCATTAGTCAGTATTTACACCATTTCCTTTTGACCTGATGACATTTTGTTAGCATTTATCTGTGACCAGAATGAAGAGAAGTACTGCGGCTGGTCTGGAATATTCTGTGGAAACTAAATTAATTAAAGCCCAGGAGTGTAGAGAGCAACTGGGAAACTTTATTCAAATGAGGGATTCGGACTGGGTTAGGACTGAAAATGGCAAATGAACGAATTATTTATAGTTCAAACGGTTAAAGATCTCCGCTTGATCTGGTCTCCAAACCACTCGGAAAGAAGATTAAACAGAATAAATGATCTTTTTATTCGGGCCTGGTATCAGTGTGATTAGACAACATGAGCTGTGGGACGTTTATGGAACATACCGAAGGGAAAACAACACAAACATCATCTCGACATCCCACAGCAGCACATCCGGTGGATCTCGGCCGTCCCTGTGTCCAGCAGCGCCGCTCTGTTTGCCTTGCGGTTATCGAGTGGAAAAAGTGACTCATGGTGTGACACGGCGAGTCACAACCCGCTGCCACTGTTAGCCCCGCGTCTCGGCTGAGACCAGCATAAACATCTCTCTGTTCTGCAATGCTGGGTAAACTTCCCCTCTACACACACACACACACACACACACACACACACACACAGACACACACACACAATGCCCGAGCAGTTAGTGTCCGTGTCTGTGTAGAATGGGAGAACTCTTCAACTTTATTTAGATCGTAAAAGCTGAACAAGAACAAAAGCTGGTATAAGGTTTAAATAGACAATAACACTCTAATACAGATAAAAGAAAAGAAAAGAAAAAAAAAAACCTCTGGTCATCTTCAAGCTGTCTCATCAGAGCTGTATAGAGAAGAAATTGTGAAGACCGATATTTGTATTTTAGATAGGAACACAGACCTGCAGACAGACTTTCTATAAGTACTTTTTCTGCCTCCTGTCTGCCAAATACTTTATGACATCATTTAGCATTATGAACTGCGCGTTATTAACTGAACTATACAGTACATTCTGTATATCGTAAAATCCTCATTAATCCGCAGGTTAATTCATGCAATCTGACTGTGAATATTACAGTATAAACATGTTGGTATAATGTATTAACTAAAATTCAAGCAATTCAATAAGGTCAACCTTACCAAACCATACTCATTAAGTAAAAATCATTACACTACATCTGGTTCTACTGAATAAACGTTTACTTGTAAATTAAGCAGTAAAGTCCACATCAAACCACAAAAAGGAAAAACTGCTGATAACTTCAGGGAAAGAAAAAGAAAAAACTGTTAGCAATAATCACTTATTTAATCATTTCATGGTTATTTTTTTATAATAACTATTTTAAATATTTCACAAATGTCACACCTATAACGCCGGATTGTCCCAAACCGTTTATACCAAAATGCTTTCTCAGGATGTCTTTAGAATTCACAGTTTGTACAAAACCTGCAGTTGGTGACGAGTTATCAGTGGATTTTTAGTGATCAGGCGTTTTCCACTTCAGACCGGGATCGACACTCAGGAAATACGGCCTGCAATAGAACATTTAAACTGTTTAAATCACAGATGAGAAAAAGTGGATCGGATAATCTGCTAATGCGCTATTGTCTCAATGTAAACAAACACCTGCACCAATAGATATTAATTAGAAAAGATAAACTGAATATTTTACTGGGATTAGTTCATATTTTCACTTTGGCTGAAATAACAGCGCTGAAGTGGTATTTGTCTGACAACGAAATAAATAAATAAATTCATGGAAAAAAAAACAGAAAAAAAAATATATATATATACATATATATTATGTTCCAGTCAATCACCCAGTCATTTTTCCTTAACTAAATCGTGAGCACACCATCACACACCTCCCAACACACACTCTCCTTCCTGGAGATTTTGATTTGATTAATCAGAGCTTTTAAGTAAGTGAAGAGCGATTATTCATTTCCAGCCTTAAGAGGCAGATTTATATCTCCCATGGCACACGCCCAGTGGAAATAACCTCAAACAGCTTTCCCCTGTAACTGCAGACACATGACTGATAGGATCTGCAGACCTGGACTTTTCGCAGGTCCTACCCTGAGGATAGAGTTGATCATTGGCATCATTGGGAAATGATGCTAATGTGCGGCGTGATAGATATATAGTATGTATGATTCCAGGAAGTGTGGAGGAGGGTGGTCAGGATCGTCAGAGTTCATCAGTAAGAGATACACCATAGGACCTTAGGTTAGAACGCTCCAGAGAACACTTTTTTCTTTCCTGGATTCAAAGACAAACATGGCGTACATGACTGATTAGGACTCCTAAGGAGTGTGTTTTGTTATAATGTGATTGTCCCCTGCAGAGAAACTATATTGACTCTGGTGGGACAAAGAACTGCTACATACTGTATACTGTATGTCATATTAATTTAGGAAGACAAGTTTATTTGATTGCATTTCACAACTCAATACGTGTTATTTCTCCTGTGGCTCATTAATGTTCAGGCGTGCTGCATTTCAGTCGTGATGTGGTGTCATTCATCACAACGACGTGGTATAATTAGCACCGGCTTTAATGCTGAGATTGAGTTATAATAGTTATACAGCGTATACAAGGCTTGGTTAGAGAACACTGAACAATACAGTGAGGCTACATGCAGATTGGACAAACAAAGAACTGAGACTCTTCATTCTGGCCACCGTCTAACACTTATATCTAACACTTATATCTGGCAAAGAGCATTTGTATTCTACATAAACAAATGAGGAGTGAAACATTTGTCTATACTCACTACACATTTCATTTTATGAGAGGTGTTCAAGTCAAAGCGGGACTTTTGATTGTACACAAAAACAGAACACAGTGCTGAGAGTAAACACTCCCTTTATTTCTCTATATAATCTTCTGATACACTAATGCACTTATCCCAGTGTGTCACTAGTGCTTGGACACCATCAAGGGAGAAGGTTTTCTCAGTACGCCGGAGCCGTGATCGGACTGTTTGTCTGATTCACGTCTGAAACGCCTCCCAGGAACACCTTGAATGGACCAAACATGTGGAAATGTCTTGGAGCGAGGTCAGGACTGTAGGGGGGGCATGGCAATAACTCCCAGCTGAGTTCCTGTAGCATGTTAGTGGTTTTAGTGAGTGATTTTTAATGATCAGGCATTCCACTCACTGAATGTTGACGGGAGCGACTGCAGGGAGCAGATGAATAGATGAATAACCTTCTTTTAAACATTTGCACCGTTCAAATGTTTTACCGCGAGAGTCACCACACCATACTGTGCTTGAAGCCTTCTCTAAATGGTTTTACACCTTCATTTACGAGTTTGACTTCAATGTCCCTCACATGGTGGTAGAAAGGGTTGGCGGTACAGTGACGCTGATGGTGAAATTCTGACTCACAGTTTCATCCTGAGTTACTGCCTATATACGGCTTTGCATGTTCTTGACGTCTTTATTGTGGGTTTCCTGACTTCTTCTCACTTCCTTCACCTTTCACCTACTCTGGAGTTTGTTGTTCTTTTGGCTCCTCCTGTTAGGGTCTCACCACATGGGACCATCCAATCTGCACACAGTACAACAGCTTTTACATCAGATGCCCTGAGAAGCCGACCACAGGACCAATAACGCCATACCAATGTTTTAGGTACTCTAGGGTGAATTCAACGTGTGTGTGTGTGTGTGTGTGTGTATGTGTGCATTAGTATTTGTGAGTGTGAAGGTCTTCTGCGATGGATTGACGTCCCATGTGTCCCACATGTTCCTGGGATTGGTCGCTGCATCCACAACAATCCTGAATAAAGAGCTACTGATGAGAAATGAATGCATAGTGTGTACCTTACACCACTAAAAGTATGGAGTCACCTGAACATTACACCCATATGTGTTTGTTGAAAATCCCCTTTAGTACAGCAGTTGAGTTCATTCAGCTACAAGATCATTAGTGAGGTCAGGCTCTGAAGGAGGTCTGGGTGCAGTCGGTGTTCCAATGTCAGAGGCACTCCTGTGTCGGATCAGATTCGGACCTCTTAGTTCCATACGGGAAATTACAAGGCCAGAGAAACAAAGACTTTCTATAGAATTGTGTGATTCCAATTTTGAGCTGATGGAAGAGTCATGTATGGGTAAGAAGTTCAGGTGCTCACAAATGTTTGACCAAATAGCGACTTTAAAGGATGCTGTTTTACACAAAGAAACAAAAATAGGCCTTATACCCTCAAATTTACTCTCTTAAATGATGAAATGCAAGATGTTGTTTTATTTGCCCAAGATGCAGGACTTTCCGATCAGTAATGCTTTTAGTAATTTGTGCAGCAAAATTAAACATGATGTAACATTGAAAGCAGAGACCGATGGAACAATGGCCTGGTCACCATAAGTCTAATCCAACGCTTAGTAAATCCAGGCTACATAATAAATACTTTGGCTGTAGTGATGTAGAAGTACAATCCAAGATAGAACTTGCATTACAATGCCCTTAGGTACATTTAGAAAGCTGGAAAATTGAGTTCTTTAATGATTATTGCAGAAAGGTAAAATGGCTCCTCAAGGACACTTTTTCTACATTTATGCCAAACAGGACTTATTCCACAAATGGATGTGATCAACAGTTCCATAATGTCGGCCAAGAAGCAGCAGTAATCTAATAAATAACACTCGCAATCCTGTTCAGAAAACATGAATCCACAGCCCATCGTTCTCCTGGTTCGGACCAAAGCATAAAATGATACATTAGATTTACAGTAGTTGCTGGTATAAAGTTCTTATTCGCTCAGTGCTCATACTGGCAACACACAACAGAAGACATGTGGATTACACACAGTGGTGTCTTTACCAGCTGAAAACTAAGGGAAAGTTTATAAAGGTAATGTTACACAAGCATGGCTCCAGATCCTATTGCTTATATTTTGTGACTAGCTTTTACCCAGACATTCACCAGCAGTGACCTCGCCTACACCAAACAAGTAAACAAATAAACGTAAAAACTAAACGGCAAGCAGCAATCTTCAATCCCTTGATAGACTCTCTCGCTCCTGCGTCTGCCTGCCTGGTACGAGAGCACAAAATCACATGTGATAGAGAAGCAGGGCTGCGTTCAATAAACATAGACATTTCATCAGACCATTCATCTCCTTCAAGTATATGAATTGGAGGCATCCCTGCTTTGGTTTCACTTGCGTGCACTGTCCTAACTGAACTTCCTTGGATGTTCTTTAAATTGAACATTTGATTTAGCAGTGTTAATTTATTAATGGTTAGGTATTTCATTTTCTTTCTTTCTTATTTTATTCATGCGTAGCATAGCTAGGACGTTTTTCTCAGTCCTTGCCAGTCCAAACGCTTCCTCAACATGGACCAGTAAAAGTAAAAGTTTGACCAGTAAAAGTTTATCATCATTATCACAATGTCAGAAAAGCAGACTCAGTTCATTTGTGATTATGTTGATAGACTGTTGATGCAGCTGATATTGTGTGAACAGAAATGATCCTTGTGTCTCCACGTCCTGGGTTTGGTGGGAGGAAATGAAGAGCTGAACGAGCAGTGGGTATTCCCGTACTGAAGACTCGCAGGTCAGAGGAGAAATATTCGGACAGGTTGATAACAAACACACCCCGAGGAGCTTCCTGTAGATGGCATGACCTGCAGGCATTGTTCTGTGTCTCACGTCTCTGAATGGACAGGATGAGGGGTTTTTACTTTTGTAGTGGACAACCTTTTCTCTAAGCACAGTGGCTTAACAATAATATAGATAAGACCCCTTTGTTTGCATTGGCCTTAAATCAAAAACAGGAAGAAGAGGAATGTACGGATGTTGCTTATTTTTATTTTTTTTTTGTAATGTTTGGACTTTTATATGGAGGCTTATAAAAGATTTCGCCATGATCATGTGTAATTTTGCTTTAGATCTCTCATAGGCACTCAAAAATAAAATAATCTGTGTATACACTTCATGAGCTCTGGACTAATTTAAGAAAACAGTATTTTATTTTATATATAAGTGTGACAGTAATGTTTCACCCCAAGAAAAGAGAGAACTATAATTCCCATGCAAACATCGAGTAAATGTTAACTTACTGAGTTTAGTAATAGACTAGCTCAGATTTTAGGTAGTCTTATATTATTATATTATATTATATTATATTATATTATATTATATTTTTATAATCACTTTTTCCCCAGGAAAGCCACATAAGTGTTACTTTCCACTGACTATGTAGGAGGAGTGAGTTTATGCTTCTCCATAAAGTCAAAGTTCACGAAGTGGCCATGGAGTGTCTCATATAACAGCGCCACTGGCTGCAGCTGCCACTTGGTAACTAATACAAAAGGCCCTTCTGACCTCCAGCCTATGTCTGCTGTCGAAGAGACCATTTCAAGACTAGCACACAAGCTTGGAACATTAAAGATTATAGTCAGTGATTTAGTTGATTTTACTCCGACTGGTGAATTTACCACTGTACACACTCTTATGTTTCAGTTAGTGGAAGAAAACCTTAAACTCAGCCAACCTGCAATCATAACAGGAATGGAAATTTTCCAGTCTTCAGTCATTATTTTCAGGGTTTTTTTTTCCCCTGAAACTGAAATGAGAAAGAGCCTGTCGTCTTTCTCTTCATTTGAAGATTAAAAACATGGCCCAAATGTATTTTATAGTTTGACTGTAAAATATAAAGTGAGTATTCTGAAGGTCTGTGCATTTCAGACTATGTGGCCACCCTGAAAGGTTCGCAGCCTCGCCAAAAACCCCTCTGTCTACGATTTGGCATCTAAACTAAATTACACTGGAAATCATTTATCTAATCTCACCAAGCACATAAAGTTACAGCTCATATAACTAGAGAAGATACCCCAAAGCACACAATATATATCTAAATGAGACTGTAAAAGCATCTGTCAGCAGCAGGGTGTCAGTACGATCCAGTTCCACTTGATGCCTTGGTCTCCTGAGAATGCTGATGGAAATGAGAACGCTGGTTCAAAAAAGGTGAGGGTTTAGACTTCCCTGGACTCGTCCATCACATCGCTCTCTGCAGGGCGCCGTCCCAACAGCTGCAGCGCTCTCCATTTCTCTAAATGCTTCACGGCGTTCACTTTTTGAGGTAGAAATCTTGAAAGCGATCCTGTTGAACTCTGGAGAAAAGCCTGCTCTGCTGATTCAGGGCATGAAGGCGTGAACTGACCCACGCTTTCGCTCAAGTTCAACCCCTTTGCATTCACTAGGCCTGACCGATGCTTTTCTTCACACAGTGGCCCCTTTGACCCGAGGCAGCCTGGAAAGAGGGGCCCAGAGAGCACTCTCATACCATGCACTGACAGATGTGATACGAGGGGTCAGCAGTGACTGTGACGGGCTGCCTGCTGACCCACTGCCAGTGTGATGAGACCTTTGGCAAAGTACGCGAAAACCGGACAAATGTGTAGGGTAGCCTGGGGTCATGCAGATAAATACACAGACAATCTGAGGCAGTGTTTCTTTTTCCCTTTCCTTCCCAATTTATCGCTTTTCCTGGAACAACTTTGACCCCATCCACCATCTATTTCCATTGCTATTCTTACTTGCTTCTCTTTCTACCCTCATTCCATGCCCAGTCTAGAAAAAACAAAGACAATTTAGCTCTTTCACAAGAAAACTGAAGGAATCTCACTCTATCAGATGGGTGTCTTCATTTCTTCTCTCAGCACTGTTGTGTTTATTGAATGCACATATTCACATCTTTCTCCTAAATATCAAACATTAACATTTAACAAATGTTAAATTAAAATCTCTCAAATAGGGCCGGCGCTGCATGCAGTGGATGGGTAGTATGGGGAGGTTGTGGCAACCCACTGATGGCAGGGATCAAACATGGATCCTCAGATCCAAAAATCAACAACCTAATCCACCTTTCACACGTCTTACATCTAATCTGTTCTTGTAAAAAACGTTCCCCCTGAAGGTTGCTTGAGCACACAGCTCTGGTTTTATCCAAACTTCATGATATAATGAAACTTGCCGTTCAGCACCTTGTGATGTTTCCTCAGTCATCTGATTATCCGTGTTAAGCGTGACATTATCACACACAATCAGGTAACCGCACTGACATTATGGGAGACGGCCAGGAATCGAACCCGGACCCTGGAGGCGCAAGGCGACAGTGCTAAACACTACACCCCCGTGCCGCCTACATTTATATTCTGATTAACAGAATATAAAAGAACATTAAAAAATTCCTCACGATGCACACGGTGTAACCAGTATTGCATAATCACAACGTCTCAACGTTCCAGGGAACACACACACACACACAAAATTAGCAGCGAGAATTAATGTACTGTACAACAAACCATACAACAAACTTGTTTAGTTACAAGTTAGAAGTGCTTTGTGTGTGACTTTGAGGTTCGTGAGGGATTTCAACCACACAGACGGCCTCTTGTCAGTTTTATATTGAATAATTAACGGTATTCAATTGACTGTGTTCCCTGTGGAATCATTCTTAACTCCTGCATGCGTTGTCCTCAGACACTTCCAGTACAGCTCTGAGCAACACGCAGAGTGTAATCTCACATTCCACAGAAGCCATCTTTGGGTAAACAGTCCAGACAACAAGCTGTGTCTTTCATGCTTGTCTTGTGTCTGCAGAGCCCCGAAGCTTTGAAGTGGATGCAGTTTTCGTGGTGGAGTTGTTCCTGGCCAGAACATTCCACAGCCTTTCTGGCAACTGGTGGCAGTCACTGTACAGCATGTGCTCCTTTCCTTGGGTCAGGGAACAGCAGCAGTCTCCATGGGTCCTCGTCTTACCCCCCAAAGTTTAATAATAATAATAATAAGAGTATAATAATAATAATAATAATAATAATAATAATAATAATAATAATAATAATAATAAAGCATGCCAATGAGTTGCTAATTAGACAAAACCAATAATTTCCTTTACAGAAATTGAGGGGTCAAGGTTTTATACCTCGTCCTTTTGTGCCCTAAAACAAACAAAAACAAACAAACAAACAAGCAAACAAACAAACAAACAAACTTTCCTATTGAGTCCTCCACAGGGCGGCCCAATGGAAAGGATACTTAATCTGAGGCTTTAAGGGAATTCAGGCTATAGACACGTTGTTCATTCACTCACTCACTCACTCACTCACTCACTCACTCACTCACTCACTCACTCACTCACTCACTCACTCACTCACTCATTCATTCATTCATTCATTCAGTGTTGCTTTCACAGCACTAAGTTGCCATGGTGACAGGGTTGAATAGATTGTGTGTTGTTTTGTGTGAGCCATGCTCTATTGTATGACGCTCCCTCTAGTGCCGCGGCACACTTTCCCCCGGGGACTTCCCTACACAACATCTGTCCCTCTCAGCCTCCTCCTCTCCTCTCCACACACGCTGAGGCCTAGAACAGGCTCCTCTTCATTAAAAACCCAGTCGCACACACACCTGCTGAGAGGGTCAGAGGTCATCCTTGAAGCGCACACGCACTATAGTCGCTCTACTTGACTGCCGTCACCCAGCGCCCAAAGGGGTTGCCTTTGTCCCTAAAACAACATTCCCGCTCTTTTTGCAGACCCAGTCCTGCACCGATTAAAAAAAATTAAAAAAAAAAATATTTTTAAACAAACACTATGGCTGTATTTTAGCAAACATCTTAATTTCCTGCAGTCATGCAAAAAAAAAACAAAAAAACAACAAAAAAACCCTCCCTGAACTCACTCTGTGGCTCACTGAAATTAAGAACCCTCATATCCTGTACAAGGAGGCCAAGCATAAAGAGCTTAGAGAGTACAAAAAGCCATTCTGAGAGAGAGAGTGAAGACAGAGAAGTTATCCAAAACAAGTGCTGACTCTAGGATTAAGAGGATTAATGCTTAAGTTTATTTTATCTGAGATTGTTAGCAGAGAAAGTTTCATAAACAGCAAGAAACAGTGAAGGACTAATGATGTGGGATAAGATGTTCTGAAGGTAAAAAAAACAACAACAACAACAACAACGAGGCACTTAATCAATTTAAATGAAATTTATTTCTCAAATTTACTTTTTTATTTTAATATTTATTTTCTATATAGATATTCTTTCTTATTCCTTCTTAGATAAATAACTTTTTTGTTTTTGTTTCTTTCTTGAAAGAAACAAAAAACAGTTGCCTAAGCATTTCACTGCATATCGTACTGTGTATGATTGTGTATGTGACAAATAAAATTTGAATTTGAATTTGATTTGATTTGATTTGAAATATGTTCAGAAATTTGGAATTTCCCAACAGAATGCAGAACCCTGATGCACACGGTGATGTCTCTGAAGGAATTACATGGACCTTCATGCACGTCAGCATTCCTTTAGGAAAGACACCATCTCTCTCTCTCTCTCTCTCTCTCTCTCTCTCTCTCTCTCTCTGTGTGTAACCCCTGACTGTGGCAGATGGCTTGCCTTGGGCTATCCAAGCCAAGCCAAGCCTCCATTGTTTATCTCTTTATCTCTCTTTCTTTCTCTCTCTCTCTCTCTCACACACACACACACACAGACACACACGCAAACCCACATCAGACACTATCACTCATCCTCTCTCTGTCTTGCTCACACCAGGAGAAAAACCATAGGTCTTATCTCTTTGGCCATCATTATATGAAAGGCTTAAGCATGTCAAGTGTTTGCAGAGTCTCAATGGTGCATGAACAAGAAGTGGTCAGTCTTTAATGACAGCAGTTAGTCATTGATGGCTTGCAGTCATGGAGCACGCTAAGAAGAAGTGGCACGATCCACGCCCTCAAGTCTGAAGACGTGAATTCACGAATTCGATAGGCACACACTGGTGCCAGTTTGCCCCTGACATGGAGCCAAGAGTTCGTCACTGGTGTTGGCACTGTGAAGTAGTTGTATCCATAGCATACTCGAAGCACCATATCAAAACAACACAATGTGGAAATTAGCATAAAGCTGAAGCTGACAGGGGGACGGCAGTCCATTCACAGGACCTAGTGACAGGCAGCCTGCGCTTTCTTTAATACATCTGCCATGAGCGTGTTTGGGCAGCCCATAGACAGGTCCGTCTAAAGCACGTCCTTTCTAAGGCCTTGAATGGAGGCTCTGATAGATGGCCTTCATTTCAATAAAAATGGTCTTCCTGTGGAATGGGGAGAAAGGAGACCCACCACACAGCATGGCACGCACCACACAAAGGCCCTCAACCTCCCCCTTTAGAGAAACTAAATCCCCCCTCTTAACCAGCCTGAGACAGGGGCTAATCATATAGAGGGGGGGGAAAAAAGAAAGAGCTGTGGCTGAACTTTACTTTTTATATGCACCCTTAAAGCAGAACCCTTTTTCCTGCATTAACACTTTAGTCTTGATGTTAGACTGCAAACAGCCACAATAAAACCTTCTGAGAAAGGAATCTCCTCCACCCTGGCGGTTATAAACAGCTCGGTCATTTTCCGAGAGAGAGAAAACTAAATAGCAGGACGAGTCTTTTAACACTAGCGTTTGATGAATGCCTTGCCAGATAACAAGGTTTGGCAGGTCCATGCTAATTCAGTTTCGCCAGGCTCTCAGGATACACATAAAGGATGATGTAAGGCAGCTGGGAAATGAACTGTGTGTTATTAAAAGTGCTGGTGTAATCACTGCTTGCAGGTCTAAGTTCATGGCTAATGTCGCTAAGTTACTATGGCAGATCAAAGCCTGAGCAAAAAAAATGGAGCTTTCAGGATCGGGATGGGAACAAATTCTTCTAGGCTCCAGGAAAAGATGAATAAGAAGACACATAAGAATTGCATAGCAGAAGACCAGAATTCGAGACCAGAAGACCTAAAGAGCTTTATTTTCTAGTCTATATGCCACAATATGCAGAGTGAATGAACCTGAGCCTGAAACAACAGGACACAGGGTAGGGCAAATATTAAACATATTACATGTTATTAATAAAATTCAGATGAAGCCTATATGGATGAAATCCATCCATCATCTTTACACCCTGTGGAAGGTGACGGTGGGCCTGGAGCCTATCCCAGGGAACTCAGGGTGCACAAGGTGGGGCACGACCAGGATGGCATGTCAACTCATCACAGAGTACGAGCGCTCAAATTCACACAGCCAATCACACACTACGACCGATTTACAAATATCAATCACCGTACACCGAATGTGGGAGGAAAAGCCCTAAGCACAATGTGGAGAACAAGCAAACTCGCCACACACAGACCAGAAGCGAGATTCGAACCCCCAACCTTGGAGGGAACAGTGGAACCACTAATCAACCCTGCTGGCTTTATACAGATTAAATCGTAATATTCAAATTATGGTGTTATTTTTCTGAACCAGATCAACTAGGATCTTAGCTAAAGCAACCAAACTGTTACCATAACAAAAGTACAAATAGTATATGAAACTTTTTTTTTTCTCCTTCAATCTAATTGTTTTTCCTTTAGAGGAATGCAGTGCCAGTATGTCTCCTTCATCTTATGATATAAACCAGATCTAATACTTCATATCCAAAGCCAAATCCATCCAATCGCTACAGCTTGTAATGGTTACCACATACCTCTAGCCACAAGGCAGACCAGTAAAGCGCTCCAGAATAATTTTACAGCACAAGTACTTTAGGAGAGGGCAACGATCGTGACTGACAAGATTAAAGAAAGGAGGCTTTTGTGACACTGTCCAAATTGTCTGGTATCTTGTGCTGTGTACATGCGGCCCAGCGTCCAGACTTGGATCCCTTTCCTGTGCGTTGCAGCGCCGCTCATTAGGCACTGCCTTGCCATCGCTCCTGCATTGTCTTGCTGTCCGAGACCCGTCCTAAATCTCAATAGACAGCTCTGAAGCAGCACAATAGACTCCATTGTTGGAGCCTGAAAGGCGAGCATGTGCTTTGCTAATGCCATACCCGCGACAGCCAACCTCCAGGACAACTTCTACATTCAGGCTTTGATTAAGGAGGCACATTTAGGCATGGATGACTTCCTCAGAGGTGCCTGGAGGTTGTGGGAAAGGGGCGAAGAGTAAGCACGGGCTTATGTAGTCCTTCTGCCACCCTCGGTGAATAGAAGCTGAAGTTATTGATACACAGATCAGTCTGGCCAATCACGAGACGCCAGCTGGAACATGTGACACACACACAGAGGTTTTTCATATTTGAGGTTATTATCTGTGTTGTCCAGTAAAACCTTGTAGATCACATTTTTTTTTATTACTGTAGCACATGCTCTCAGCACACTGTCATCTTTCATAATCACCACGATTGTGCACAAATCTGGCAGTAACGGTTATCTCTTGAAGCCGGAGACTAAACATTTAAAAAAGGAATTAACAAAGCTGAAGGCACATGCGAGGTGTTCCAACGCTGTATCTCATGATGTTTTATTGCACTCGCATGATCTCTCGGGATCACACCCTGGTCTAGCAGCTGGCGCATAAAACTGAAAAATAAACGTACAAAAAAAAAAAAAATCTGCCCAAAGAACTCGAGTGACGACATCTAAATGAAAACATTTATGCGCTGAGGGTAGACGGTGCGGTCATCAGCTATGTGTATGACAGAACATTTTCCTCTCAGATTCCTTCTTAAACTGAAGCTCAACACCTCCCTGGTTCTGGGCTATGAGCTCACGCATGTGGGTTACTGTGTGTGGTCGATCTAGTTAAAGTCTCTGGCTCCGTTAAGAGGATTGCTGAATACTCTTGGCTTGATTTCAGTGCTGACAAGTTTCTCTGATTTATTTTCACAGAATCCGCGTACCTTTCCATTCCTGCCGTCTGTCTCGGCCTGCGATCTTCCCACAGCATCCTCGCGCACCAAGCTGGATCATGAGACTGAGACTGCGCCAAGTAATAGCATGTCACCTAGCTGTGTCCACACCTACAGTGAGAGAAAGCGCTTATAATGTGTGGGGGAAATGAGATGCTAACTTTGATGTGTACTTGGGAGTATCGTTTCCATACTTTCCCTTCATTCACTAGTGTCATTTGTTCCACGGCTAAACAAAGACCTTTAAACTTTGACACCAGCCACATTTACATGGACAGTCTTTCCTCAATGCAGGTGTTATTCTGATAGTTGTTTGCACAGATGCTGATCTGATATGTGTTTACTTGCTCAGAGCATTCTTTTACTTTGATCTGCTCATCATATAAGAGCAAGAGTAGAAGAAGACCTCAGATTTCAGACTCATTGCCATGATTGGTCAAGCTTCATAAATGCTTGTGATCAGGGTTCCTTCATCTGTGGACGAAAGACTGAAGAAAAGATTTACAGCACGAGAGAGGTTTGTTCTCACTGGGTTTAATGATCAGGACTGGAGGCAACATTTTCTCCCAGAAACACTGACTGTAGGTCACGTCACTCAATGTCACCCCCACGTTGCGACAGAAAGGCACAGAAAGCTTATATTTATTCCAACAACAGAGAGGAGATCAGATCCAGTGTTTACATGGATAATGTTTAACTACTGAACAGATTATCACAAGTTTCTCTCCTCTCATTCTCATTAAACATTCAAATTAAACATTCTGTTCCAAATTGAAATTGTTTACATAATTCAGGTCTGGGATTATATTCCAATTTTTAGTAGAATGTGTGTGTGTGTGTGTGTGTGTGTGTGTGTGTGTGTGTGTGTGTGTGTGATTCCACGCACTCCAATTGTAAAATCTAATCTAATGTTAGACACGGCGCAAACAAAAACCACTGATAAGTAACTTTGTCCGACGATCAAACGTCTGTGTGATGTGTCAGGACCATTAGTGTTAATCCTGCATTGTTTCCTTTGGGGGAAAAGTCTATAATGTCTCATGGTGTAGAACAAACAAAACCAGGTGGTGAGAGTGGTGTTAGTTCTCTATTTGTGAATAGTACAAAGTGCTTCTTTTGTGAGTAAAACACAATAGCACTGAAGATTAGACCTCCTGAGCGCTGTTTAATTAACCAGTACATTTATGAACCCTAAGGAGATGACCCTCAGTCATCAGAGCTCACCTGAGTCACTTGGTTTCATCAGGTAACAGCCCCAGATGCTCACAAAGCTTTCCTTAACCTACTTTTTTTTTTGTAACATTGTGTTCCTTAGGGGAAATCAGGATCTGTGGAAGGTATTACAGTCTTTCCCACGGTCACTGGACGAGGGGGGTTTGCTCTCGTATATACAGTATGTGAGCTGCTCGACTGTCGACAGGCGACATCAAACCTTGTAACGGGACAGCGGGTGAATTATGAACCAAACCTGAGTTCAAAAATGCCCTTCGATTATTTTTTACAGCTCGTTATGAGAAAAGCAAAAACAAAGAGTGGGAACTTGAACCTGGTTCAGGAAAGGTTTTGAGAGAAAGTGACAATGTTAAGTGAAAGATTCTAAACAAGAGGACTCCTGGTTAACTACAGTGATGAATCAGGCTGCAGTTCATTTTAAAAACCTTTTCAGTGGCCTCAGTGAAAGCTGTCAGGTCCTATTGAGCACGCTCAATGCCTGGACGGCTGCTGCGTCCACCCACTCCAGGGAGATGATGGGTCTGCATATTTACCGCTTGCCCAGGAAATGAACCAAGATCCAAATTTGAGCACCAAATAGAGCAGAAGATTCTATCAACTAGCCAGAACGAATGTGCAGGCATGTGTTTGTATTTGTAAGAACGTGCAAGCGCCAGGCAGCAGACGGGATAAATCCATGCCCAACAGGTGGTGTCCATTTGCATGTGTCGTCTCTTGTTTGGCTGTGCCTAATGTTCCGCTTTCAAGGGAAAAAAAAACTATTTTATTCATGAACTAATGAGAAAGTTTTATCACACTTCATTTTCACCTCTCATGAAATGCAGTAGTGAATTATGATGGAAATAATCCCAGTGTTAATCCCGACTGTGATTTATGGGCAGATAGAAAGTAAAAATAGAAATGTTCATGCCATGTTTTCGCTTCATTTCTGGTCCTGAGCAGACAAATGATTTTGAAGAAGTTTAAAAACACGACTGCACAGAAACCAAGGTTGTGGTTTGTTTGCTTGAAAAGTACAGCATTATAGGAACAACTATCTGAACCCCTTCAAAATCTGGTCCTTCTGCCCAAGTGATGTTAGACAGAGGGGATTTGGGAAGCTCTTCTTTGTGTTCTAACTGTTTCATCCACTAACTGTGTCTGCTTTATATTACAGGGATGCCATACAGCCGGCCTCACATGGAGCATACATGTACTGTTTCTCCTCCTAATACTTTACAAATATAAATCTTCTTAGGCCTGGAAACTGTTTCTGTAAATGCATGATGATAGCTGGATGAGTGGAGCAGATCATCTCCAAACAGCAGCTCTTGTGGGATGTTCCCAGTCTGCACTGGTCATGAGCTAACAAAAGGGTTCAGAGGAAGGAACATTGGTGAACCAGTGACAGGGTCATAAATGGCCAAGGCTCACTGATGCACGTGGAGAGCGAAGGCTGGCCCGAGTAGTCCGATCCAATTGAAGATCTCCTGTAGCTCACATTGCTGGAAAGGTTAATACTTAATACTAAAGGTTAATAGCGTCGTAATATTGGAGGGGAAAGTACCAAGTACGCAACTATATGCGACTGGTCTTCCCTGGTGGCAGCAGCTTCTTACAGCAGGATAATGCGTCCTGTCATCCTGCAAAAATGGTTCAGGAATAGTTTGAGAACTCAATTTAATTGAACGTCTGTGGAATGTGTTGAAAAAACAAGCCTGATCCATGGAGGCCCCACTGCGCAACTTACAGGACAGGCATAGAGGCAGATAGCACTGAACCTTCAGAGCTCTAGTGGAGTCCATGTGTCGATGGGTCAGGGCTGAAGGTAAAAGGGGGCCTACTCAATATTAGGTGGGTGCTCATAATGTCATGGGTGTCATGGGTGGTTGGTGTATATCCAATATACAGACTGGAGGTGAGACAACTTCACTTAACTCTCATTCTTGCAGTTTTTCATAAATACTGATTAACCTAAATATTAAACTTAAACAGACCAAAATATGTCTAATGCATATGATTTATGCTATAGTAATGTTTCTGAATCCTGGATCTGCACATGGCATTATCCCTGCTCATACTGTAACTTACTTGATGGAACTTTTAGGGAAAGGAGAAGACCAAGCAATGTATGGAATGGGGACCAACTGAAATGATAAAAATTGGTCAAATGCTTACCAAGGAATAAAATACAAAAATGAGACCACAAAGAAGTGTGGAAAAAGGAAACATACACAAATATAATGTATTTATGAATATTGCTTGAAGAACGAGTAGCACATCTATAACAATCTGCATTCTTTGTGTTGTAAAGGAGATGGATGATTGGGTGCAGGTTGATGAGCAAGTCTAGCTGAACAATCCATAATGGAACCACTGGCTCCTGATGGGGAGGAAGTCCGCGGAGCTCATAGGAGCCAGAATCAGCAGGAGGTGGATCAGATATCAGGCTGGTGTAAGGCCGGAGACATTTACAATCTCTGAGGAACTGTGGCAGGTCAGGGCAGTGACACAGAGGCGCCTATAAGCCAAGGTTGACCCCGGGGCTGCTTACCTGCCAGGAGCACAGCTATTAATACAAGGGCTTGGCTTTCAGCATGGGAAACATTGCATACTCTGAGAAACAGGGGCTCGGCTTTGGCCCTTGACCTCATGCTGAGTTTTCTCAAAGCCTGTGATCTTTTCTCAGAAAGCAGACTTTAGTATTAATACAAACAAAATGTGATCATGAAAGAGATATCATCTAGATTGAAATGCTTAATTGCTCTTCAAAGCACTCTGCAATAATATTTACCATCACTTAGATGAAGTACTGAGGATGAACTCTGTCTCGTGTTTTTCTCATTAAGTCCTGATCAGTCCAAACACTGTGCTAAAATTAACAATGCTCTTTGCTGGAAAGAAATGTCAAATTCTTGAAGACAGTGTAATTAATATGCTCGCGATGTTTACAATAAATTGTGTTTTATGCACACACACACACAACATAAATCGTAGAGTGGACCGAGAAAAAGAAAGAAAAATGACAACAAGCAATAAACATTAAATGGGTAAAGATATCCATGTATACACATGACTAGACAAGCGTAGTTTTGCTGGACTGCCTTGTACAGTAAAGCATTTATTATGCAAATGTCACCAGGACTGAAATGTCTGAACATGAAAAGCTCTGACTCCATTCCAATTCTAAAGAGGTTAAACTATATTGCTTTATTTCTTTTTTTTATTACAATATAGTTACAATATCCTAAATAAAAGCTATATTATCTCATGAGATCTGTGCAATAACATCTCTTTTTTCCTAACTGTGCTATTATATTACCTAGTGCAGTTTGACTTGATTGAAAGTGTAAATAGTTTGTTCTATTGCTTCCCTCTTTCCTTTCTATTTATACACTGTGCTGTGGATCAATAATTTATTTATTTTTAATTATCTTATCTTAGCTTATGCGACATTGAGTGAAATACACTCACTGAAATACACTCCTTCACATCGATGTATTCATCCACTGATCTAATCAGCCACAGACCATGATGCAGGTACACGCCAGTGGCCTCGGTTTCTGTTCACATCAACACCAGACGGGGGCAAAATGTGATCTGGGTGATTTTGAACATCACATGACTGTTAGAGCCAGACAAGCTGATCTGAGTATTTCTATTAAAAACTGCTGATTTTGGAAAGAGCAGCAGTTCTGTGGATTGAAACCCTCTGGTGATTATGAGAGATCATCGAGGAGCGAGCAGGCTGTTCAAGCTGACATGAAGGCTGTAGAGAAGGAGATAATTATTCTGTACACTCTGTACAACTGAGTCCCAAATCTGTACGCCAAGAACAGGAATCTGAAGCTGCAGTGGGAGCAGACTCACCAAAACTAAACAGTTAAAGACTGCAAAAGCGCAGCCTGGTCCAATGGATCTTGATTTCTGCTGAGGCACGCAAATGGTAGGGTCAGGATTTAGCACCAACGGTATGCATCTAAGGACTCGACTTGCCTTGTGTCAACATTACAGGCTGGTGGTGGTGGTGTAATGGTGTGGGGAGTGTTTACATGGGACACTTTGTGCTCGTTGCTGAACATGTTCATCCCGTCAGAGCCACAACTGAATCAAATCAAAAAATCATCTCTAACTGGTTTAATGAACATAACAGTGAGTTTTATTTGGAATCCACTTTAGGATGTGGTGGTTTCACAGAAATTCACAGCATGCAACTGTGTCTGAAAAATCTACAGAAATGATGGAGGCAATCACATCAAGCACAAAGAAATGTTTCCACCATTTTGTAGACTAATGCCATGAAGGATTGAAGCTATTTTGAGAGCAAAGGCATGCTCCACTCCGTATTAGTAGTAATGATGTTCCTAATAAAGTGTTCAGGAATCTCTCATGTATCATTTTTTTTTTTTTTACAGTATAGCTACAATATCCTAAATGAGTCAAGAAAACATTCCCTAGGCATACAGTAGATAGACAGATTTATTGACAGATGACACAGCCCTGTATCATATTATAATGAGATATTTGCTACATATGATATTTGTGCCTCGACTGCTACATACTGTACGGGTGTCACTTGTGTGCACGTTTCAATAATGGCTTTCTGTCAAAACACTTTCTGGAAACTTTGACTCAGTTTCCACTGCAAAGTGCCATTTTTTTTTCAGTTGGCAAAATTAGTTTGGTTCCAGCATCAAAATGCAGCCAGTCTAGAACCAGACACTGGTGGCATCAGCTGCTTGGAGCATGCACTGTTTTGTAACTATGACAACATCTGAACTGAGCAAAGCTTTAACATGTTTTTTTTTATTTTTATTACAGCCCATAATATAAGGCATGATTATATTAACTATTACACTCACTCATTCTCTATACTGCTTATCCTGTTCAAGGTCCCAGAGGTCCTGGTGCTTATCCCAGGGCACTATGCGAGCACTAAGCATGGGGAGAATATGTAAATTCCATGCACACAGACCTGAGGCAGGAATCGAACCCTGGAGGTGTGAGACCACCGTGATGAGCACTACACCACCGCGCTGCCACATTAACTATTATAAAACTATCAAACTGAAAATTACAATGAACCGAATTTAATGTAGATACTAATATCGATGATATTGGTCCGCTAAAATCAATACAGAATTCATTCGATATTTTGCCCATAATTATAAGGTGCATTCAAACCCTGATTTGTGGTGAGATTTCTTGCTGGGATAAGTGCATTAGTGTAGCAGGGAACTGTGTTCTCTTATTCTGTGCAATCACAATTCTGTACTATACATAAAGTCAACTTTATGCCACAACAGCTTAATGCAGTAGAATATATTTAGAAATTATTAGTTAAAACCTATAATGTGAAATCTTATGTCATTAGTACACCCACATCTCCCACATGCTACGTAAGCATGAGGCTACACTGCTGCGGTGTGTAGAGCTTGTGAATTAAGATGACTCTCTGCTGCATCATGGGATCCTTTGTGTTTGGTTAGTCCTTATTCTGATGCTGTGAGAGCATAAATGGCAACCTGGTTTATTGGGGATTTCCAGACGTGTCCTGCTGAATCGAGGACGGCGGCTTTTTGTGCATCTGTGCATTTGTGACCAACTCCAGGAAAAGTGTGTCTCACTGATGGGGTGGATTAAATACAAATCCCCAAACATCATGGAGTATCGATCTGTAGGAAAGATTTTAGATGAAACACTTTTTTTTACATAGAGAACATAAAAGATATTCATCACATACATCACTCATCAACCATATTTTAACAAAGTCAACAAAAATTGACACACTGATGATGGGCGACTTCTGCTTTAAAATCTGTTAATCAAAATTTATTTGGGACGTTATGTAAGGACAAATATTTTATACCAATATACTGATGTGTATGTACATGTGTCATAATCCTCTGTTACCTCTCAAACGTTTCTTTCCTATATTTTGCAGCCGGATCTTTATTTACAGTATTTACTGTAAAGATTCTTACACAATATGCCTTTAGTGTGAGTACCTGGGCAGTCGTACTATAGTGGTGCTTTACCATCACACACTGCATGATGAACTCACATTGTTAAGAATAATTACGTGTAATCATGGCCTGTAATGATGTAATGATGTGTCTGCACATGTTTAGTTTGGGTGGTAAAATATCTCCTCAAAACCAATGAAGCTCATGAAACAAAAACTCCATGTTTGTTATTAGTCTAATTATGTAATTGTTTAATGTGGGCCATTTAAAAAAGAAATATATATATATATATATATATATATATATATATATATATATATATATATATATATATATATATATATTCCCTGTTCCCTGGTTTCCAGCACTGTCTCTCTCACTGCTCTGGTACGAAGAGATAGAACAGAGATAGAAAGTAGTGACAGCTTGTTCCACGGCGGCCCGTATCTGTGTGTGCATTTTCCCCAAGTCACACACATCAGCCTCAGTGTGTGAACTACGTGATTAACATCACACACACACCATTAACTCACTCAGCGTTTTTCTCGGCACACTCACTCTCTCCTGCTCAGCACTTTGGGAGAAATCCCTGTGAGATTCTCACACACCAAATTCCCCCCGTCATTCTACTCCATCACGGCCGTCGTGTTTCACACTCCCTGAGATATTAGTATTCTTAATGGATTACTTTAAGGAAGTGTCTAGTGTTAATGCTAATCCTTTCCAATTATATTTACATAAACTTGAGATAAAGTGAAGCCTCCTAGTCTCCAGGAAGTGCAGCATCAGATGCTTCCCATAGAGAAGAGACCACAAAAAAAAAAAAAAAAAAAGAACTGTGGGAAATTACAGACAGGGTAGAAATAGGGCAAAGACAAAGCGTTAGCTTAGAAGCAATAATTGCTCCAAATAGCAGAGCATGGCATTAATTAGCGCTCCGGGTCTGAGTCATGCTGAAATGCCCTTCTTCTGTATAGAAGTCTCCATGTTGCAGATCAACCAGGCTAAATCTAAAATAAGAAGCTCATCTAAAAACCACCAATAAATAAATAAACAATAACTAAACAGACAACTTTGTTTTACTTCGTGGGCCGACGGTTCTCCAGAGTCACATCATCAACATGTGGCTTTCATTATAAGCAAAAATACACATGTAGGATCATGAGACTGAGAGGCTCTTCTAAAGTTTGTTCTCGTTAATTGGTGAGTTTAAGCCTTTGAAGTTCAGATGTGACGTTCATTAAACAGGGCTGAGATTTTTCACGCTCCACTCGGAGACTTTCACGCCTGTGTGATTGCCTCGCGCTGCCTCGCGCTGCCTTCCTCACCTGCCTGACATCACCAGTGTGTGGAAAATAACGCTTCGGATCCCCACGCTAGCTTGTAGATCTAACTGACCATACCACCTTTTCTCATAGAAGACAAACTCTGTCAGTCAGGGGGGTTTACACGTGTTAGTCTGACTAATGGTGTTATTCTGAATAAAACCAGACGTTTAGAATAAATATTAGTCTAACTGAAACTGTCCTTCTCAAAATCAGACTAGCAGCTTGGATAATGCGGTCTGGACTCCTGCTATTCTTGGACATATGTCTCAATCAGGCGCAGGAATCACCAAATCAGCTGAAGGGGGCATATCACCACCTATTGTTGGACATATTTGGTGAATACATTAATTCCCCTTCCATGCCTGTATAAGGGGACAAGGACAGCAGTCCAGTTAAAGGGCCCTGATGAGCTCTAACAATATCTCAACCGTGCATGTAAACTGGGACTGTGAGATACGAGTCCTGCATTTGACTTACAGTTTGATACGAGGAGTTTCAAAGTCTGTGCATTCGAACTATAAATGGGCTTATTGTTATTTTAACAACAAGCTAGCTAACTGTGATACGTGCTGTATTATTTAGATAGATAGATAGATAGATAGATAGATAGATAGATAGATAGATAGATAGATAGATAGATAGATAGATAGATGATAGATTATAGATTATTGATCTCATAGTAAATTCCAGATGTTGATCCATATGTTGATTGAGCTAAAGCAAATAATTGAACGTACAGAGTAACCCACTTTAAAAGTAAGACATGCTATTTTTGTTTACTGTTCATGGTAAACAATTATCAGCAACAGTATCAGCAATGTTGATTTCCTTTTATTAGCTGGATTTAGTGTTTTAAGAGTCAGTGTAAGAATAGTGAACTGGCCAAGGTTGGCAGCCCCTCTTACCCTTAAATGGGTTTTGCTGTATAAATACTGTATATATTTATTAGATCAATCATCATCCTCATATATTTGCTATCTTGTCACCGCTAGATTGTTGCTACTGAAAAACAAACACATGAAGTCATTTATTGTTGTTGTCCCACTTTGTAGCTTGAGAACATGTTGGTTGGAAATGACATCATTCTCCTGGCCGACACTTCTGAAGTAAGGCGACTACACAGCGTTATTAAAGGATGTCAATAAAGACCGCTGGAAGCATTTGAATATGAATAGTAACTTATCCCTTACTTACAACGTCAACAGGCTGTCCATGTAATGAAACCTCCTTTAGCCTCATTGAGAAGCTCTCCGAATTCCTGGAAAGTCATTTCCCTCTGTAAGGATCCTCCATCCAGTGGTGCTTCAGCCTAATAATCAGCGTTTCATTTTATTGGACCAATGATGAATATTCCATGAGGGCTTTAAGTATTAATTCAGCCTGTTACTATCATGTTGGAGCGGTCCTAGACAGATATTTAATTAGTTATTAAGTGAGAAAAAATTACTTGTGATGAATGTACATTACTCAACCACTTATGAAGAGTGTGTGTGTGTGTGTGTGTGTGTGTGTGTGTGTGTGTGTGTGTGTGTGTGTGTGTGTGTGTGTGTGTGTGTGTGTGTGTGTGAGAGAGAGAGAGAGAGAGAGAGAGAGAGAGAGAGAGAGAGCAACACTTCTGAGCCACAAGATGGATCTCGTTTACTGTTGCCATGCAGCTGCTGTTTCTAGAGACCCATTGAGATGCACTGAGCCATTTGAATGAGAATGTGGCTCTGATGAGAGAGCGCTACAGTAGTGCTTTGGGTCTTAATAGGCTCCAGGCAGTGCAGGAGCATGGCTCAGTTTCCAGTGGCTCCCCCCATTGTCTAACTCAGCAAGGTAGCTTCTAAGCACAAAAGAGACCGGTATAGGTTGAAGAAAGGCTTTCTGTGGGCTTTTGGGCCAATTCATCTGCACACAGCCAGCTTCTTGTCCAGGCCTCTCCACTCCCATGCTTTAGAGACAAGGCCAAACAGCTACATTCCCATCAGTGAAAACACCTTCTCTTTCTTTTATGAACCTGATCACCTGTGAACACACAGGGTTGCTTAAATCTTGGGCTTCTTCTATGGCATGACTGCACCAACAGCACTGGGTAACACTTTTCATAGATGTGATTATTATGTAATTAATTGCACGTTTGTGCAATTCCTTTAAATGAACTTATATATATAATTCCATATTATTTGTAATTATGCAGCAATGCATTAACCTCTTCAAAGCAAGTACTCGAGTCTTAAGGACGTCAAGGTGCCAGCAGTGTTTTACGGAGACAATACAAGGAGCTTAATGCAGTTCTGAGAGTAAAAACTCCCTTTATTTCTCTATATAATCCCTCTTTATATAATTTCTCTATATAATAAGGAGGGGGCGTGGCAATAACTCCCAGCCGAGTTCCTGTAATGTGCAAGTGGTGTTAGTGAATGAGTGTGTGGACAGTTCACACATACAGGGGCGTGTCTTCCACAAGTCAGTGCTGTTGATTTTTAAGGATCAGGCATTCCACTCGCTGAATGTTCATGACTGCAGTGGTCTCTGAGCCACCTCGCCCAGGATCGTCATTCATGGATGTACAGACTTCACCGTACTGTGCTTGTAGTCTTCTGTAAATACCAATCGGTTTTGTCTTCATTCACCAGAAATTTCATCACAAATCCTGGGTTGAAATGAATGCTGCCCGTAGTATTGACTCAAAGAATACAGAAAGGTTATCAAAAGGCATCAATGATTATTACAGATTTACAGATTGATTTATTAATAAATTACAGAGTAAGGCCTAGCGTGCACTGTGTAACGTACAGAATGTGTGAATCCTTGTGCTACTAATCAAACTTCATCAGTTGTAGATCTTTGCAGCAAAAAAAAAAAAGGCCCTGAGCAACCTTGGTGCAAAAAAAATTATATCCCACACCACACACGTTACACACACACACACACACACACACACACACACACACACACACACACACACACACACACACACACACACACACACACACACACACACCAAATCAGGATGTTCAGATGTGTACAGCAAACAACAGATGCACATTATACGTCTTGCATGTCCTGCTTTAAGGGAACTTGTTATGAAAAATTTCCCTGCAAGGATTACATATAATCTAACCAACTTCTATGTGAGAACTAACTAATTTAAAATTGACTATATCTGCATCTATTATTATTATTATTATTATTATTATTATTATTATTACTTTTTTTGCCATCTTTGTCAACAGGAATCCCTGTGCTGTCAGTACTACATGTTATCCATCTGAACCACTGTTAAACAACTTAAGTGTGGTGTAATCTGACCCCCACAGACTGGTCATCCAGCCCATTACCATACTGCTCCATAATCCATTGGACATGCTTGAAACAAAGCACAAGTCAGGACTCCTGCAGCTGGCATCCTCACATACCCCAGGCTTCAAACATCTGCAGTAAACGCTTATCAAGCCGTCCACACCTTACCAAGGCCAAAGCTGGACTCGGAAGCAATGACAGGACTTTAGGAGGGGCGCATGTCAGGACACATGGTTATGTGGTTCTAACTGGTTCACAAAGCTGGAAAAGAAGCAGAAATTTCAATGGTTTCTGCTCGTATCTGTAAGATGCATGAGAAAGAAACATGGCCCATTCAGCAGGGCCCTGTCAGAAGCAAACAGCAGTATTTATTCTGCTTGCATGGTCGTTCTTGCGCTGATAGGATTACAGGTCACAGACAAAGTGAGAGCCGGGGGATCCTGCGGCCTCTCTGATGCCGCTTCGTGTTCCTCTACTCGGGGCGCCACTTCAGAGGACGCTCCCCGCAGGATTTATAACAGGCAGGAAAGTGTTCTGATCCAAAGACAAATAAATAATGTTTTTGTTCATCTTGCAACAATGTCCAGATACTTTTTCCATCAACTGGAATAAATTCGGGCCAGATGGGATGTAAATAGTCTCGGTGCAACCATACCATTGTACGCCAAAAAGTCATGCACTAGACTTATAGTCTGTGGGGAGACACTACTGTCTGGAATCAGCGTGTTGAATGTGAATTCTTTTTATGGTCGTTACATCAGATAGATTTTAAAAAAAAGAAGAAGAAGAAGAATGGATGTTTGGTCCATGTGAGGTCTCAGTGTTTACTTGCTAGTGTTTAAAGTATTCGGGTGAATGTCAGAGCTGAAAAGTTTACCGGAGTGTCGACCTGGCAAACCTTTGTAAAAACTATTCACAAGAAAGAAAAAAGGTCTTTAGGTTATTTGCTACCAAGTGGTTAAATGAAATTGAAAGTCTCTGAGAGTAAAATTTGACCATTCCATTTTAGCTTGAAAACAATCAATAGCCACCAAATAAATATTAGATTTTAGATGGTTCATTATGTGGAATAACAGACATCAGACTGTGGAGATAGAGCTCAAAATCGAAGGCATGCGGTGAGATGATGGGAAACCGTTTAGACCTTGTCCTCTTATCCATCTGGTGCGAGTTTAACTGGTTTCTTCAAAAGCAGGGTACCAGCTGAACGGTCAGGGGGAAGAGAAAACACAAAGATGAAAACATAAATAAGACCAGATGAAAGAAGGACATGCTCGGTTCATACATGCAGCGTGGTTACCTCAGTCAAACCGCTCTAATTACTCACGATCTCTCTGTTTACAGACTGTGAAAAGCATTTAATCAGGGCCAAATTCCTACTCTGTTTCTGAAACTAGTTAAATTGAATAGGAAGATAAGATAGGATAAGCATAACCGTGTGTGTCGGGCATGCAAGGTGAAACACTTACAATTTAAGAGAGCAATGTTTAATCAGTTGGTATCATGGCTGGCTAAATTTTTATACATCACACACGGATTTCATAAATAACCACAGTGTGATCATCTCCATCCCAAAGACGGCATACATGTTTACTGTACCAGCCTGGTGGGAGCAAGATTGCTGCATCAGACATATTTATTAGCTTTCTGTGTCTTTCTCTTTTCCTTTGGGATTCTTGTGGGCAAGTGGGTGGCACTCGAGCGGGATCTTTCATCCCAAAGGAATTCGGTGGTAGCACAGTGAAAGAGGAAGGATCCGGGATGTGGCGATGGTGGTTTGTGGGATTGGGGGGTGTCGGGGTGGGGGGTGGGGTGGTCTGCTTTGAGAAGAAGAAAAGGAGGAAGAAAGGGAACTTTTTTTCTTTGGTAGGCTTGTCAGAGGAGGTGGTTGGGGTGCTTGAATACGGAGTCCAAGCGGAACCTTCACATTGTGCAGTTTTAGCGCCACTTTTAACCAACACTATTGTTCCTGGCATCCAAAGAATGGGCCCTTAGTGAAGTATCTGTGCAGCAAGGGGAGAAAGGGGACGATGATCCAAGGGGAACAGGGGCCATGAGGACAACCCCTCTGCCTGGTTTCTCATACTTCTTTTTATGCCCTTTTTGTTGGCTGTATGAAGCAACCATAAAAATTGGTTGTAGGTGACACTAAAAGATTAAACCATACAATACAATCCTTTCTATATGGGGTTGTTCAAGTCAAACCAGGACTTTTGATTGTACAGAATAACAGAACACAGTTCTGAGAGTAAAAACTCCCTCTCTGTCTCTATATAATCCCCTGATACACTAATGCACTTATCCCAGTGTTTGGACACCATCAAGGTAGAAAGTTTTCTCAGTCCACCAAGAGCCATGATCGGACTGTTTGTCTGAAACGCCGGCCTCCCAGGAACTCCTTTCAAGGCTCAAAATGTGGAAATGGCTTGGAACAATAGCTAAATCATCATCATTCAGGATTGTATGCCCTTCTTTAAAACATTTGCATGACAGTCGCGTCACTGTACTGTCCTTGATGTCTTCTGTAAATGTCAATCAATTTCATTCCTCCATTTACCAGAAATTTCATCACAAGCCTCTGTTTGACTCAAACACTGCTTGTACGTTGCAATATTTAGTTGGTTCTTTTATAATCACTGGAAAAGTGTATATATATGGGGAAAGTATCAAGATTATCCAAATAATTTGCTTAAATAAGCTTTAACCATGTTTTCTCTTGTTTTTAGCTCACAGTGGTGCCAAATTAAGTGTTAATGAAACAACGTCAATGCAGTGCTTGTAGATTTGTGACAATTTGTGTGACTTGACTTGTGTTTGTATAAGTTTTTGAATTTTTATCAAATGATTTCAAACAACTTGGAGCCAAATTGCTTTCCATTGTTTGTACAAATTGCTCATGAGGTTCTTTGACATATAAATCTAATATTAACATTTTAATTAAATCTCATAATGTCTAGTACTACTATTACTGCTGTACTCATAAATGCAAACAGTGGCTACCAAACACTGGACTTTTCATAGTAGTAAACTGGCAGTTGTAGCTTTTGACAGGAAGCAGGCATTCCATCCTCGTGTCGGCTTGTGCCAACAGCAGCTGCTGCAGCGTGCAGTCCGCAGAACTCATGCTTGGGGTCAATCAGTATCCCACTAACCCAATGGCCTCTCTGCTCAGGAAGGAGAATCTTGAAGGACCAAGCAGAGCACAACGACATTTTGTCCAAAGCAAACAACAAAGGCAAAAGCTAATGAAACGTGACATGACATAAATGCCACATTCCTTATAGCAAGTACTATGGATGCACGCAAGGGTGTAATAAAGACAGCTGGAAAGAATCGGTCACGACAAAGAAGGGTTGAATGGGCTGTGGTTGAGGAATGGCAGGAATTTGGAGCTTATATATTACAGAAATGCATGAAAAGTATAGAGGTGGTCATGACAATGACTATAAACCAATGTTAGTCTTTAGAATGTTTTTAAATAGTTTTTTTCAAATATTATTTTAGATATGAAATAAAGATATAGAATAAGCACATGTTATTTTACACAATTATGAATATGAATGAATTTATTTGTAAATCGATCACTGAATTTACACAGTAACTGCAGCATTGCTTAAAATTAGTCGAGGACAAACTGATAATTTTTTTGTCATGTTAAAAGTCTATACAAATAAAATTGTCATTGAACAACACAATGAATATAATAATGAAATAGATAAGAATAAGGAAAATCAGCATTATTAAAATGTTTGTACTTGTTTAGTTCTGCTTGGTCAATGAAAACAATTACACACAACTTAACTTCATATATAAATCAATGAGATAAACGAGACCCGGTGTGTACATACTTGGCACATACACAGAGCAATAAATTGTTGAAAAGCAACCCCTAGGCACACTTTGTAACGAACTGTCAATTGCGAGCCAGGGTCCTTGTCATAGGGATTCATTTAAAAAAAAAGAAAAAAAGATCTTATCATCCAGAGCACCTGTCGTCTTATCTTTTGTTTTATTGAGTGTGGTCTGGTTAGTGTTTTGATCCTTCCAACAAACATGATTTTTACTAGCAGACTGATCTTGTGCAATAGACTGCATACTTAATCTAACTGATCTAACAGACAAAGTATACTTAAATTGTTAAATTGTGTTGTTGAGCCAGCAAATAAAACATTGTTCACCTGTAAAACTACGGACGAGTCCAAAGGCCTGAGACCACACTGACAATCTGGGAATTAATTCTCATTTAAAGGTTTTATATTTCAAATATAAAAAAGTAAATGTGATATTGATCATGTTACCACCTTTGTAGAACAGGTGAGATTTTCCTTGGATCTTATCTCTCCCACTGAAGCATGTGTTTAGATGACACACCGGTGGATATGATCTAAACCCTCAGGTTCTGCACAAACTCGAGTGCACACTATTATTAAGGCCAAAAAAATGGATGCACCAAATTCTAAGATACTCAGAATCTCTGAGTATTCTACTTTTCATTCAAATTCTTATAAATAATATTATAGTATATAAAAATGGTTGCATTCAATTAGAAAAGAATAAAAATAGAAGCATTTTCACCAGTGCTTTCAGATCTCCTGGGGTCTGACACGACGATACTGGAAATCACTGTTGCTACAATTGTTAAAGTTTAGCTATTATCTTTTTACTTATTAATGTGTCACACATTTTTTTTTATTTATATATTCTAAAGCACAACAACTGACATATTATATAAGCATGCACATCTGCCTAGTGGACAAGTCCTTTAACCTCTCAAATAAAAAAAGCCCTCTCAAAATAAAAAGTTGTAATTGCTGTAATGAAATAACTGTAAATATAGGACAAATTTGAATAATATTCTTAATAGAACATTTATAGATAGATTAAAGTAATACAGTTACACTGATTTATATTTTTATATCCTCATTGATTTTCCATGTTGTTTATCATGTGCAGGGTCACAGGGGGCAGGGTCACCAGGAGCTCAGGGAGAGAAGGTGGGACGCAGTCCTCCACACACACACGCACACTACATCACGTCTTTGACATGGTTAGAGGGGGGAAATGTGAGCCACACACACACACACACACGCACACAACCGAGCATTGAGATGTGAGATTCGACACTGTCTGCTGCTGAGACACCGAGTCCATGTGTAATGTTTTATGGAATATATGAAATTATTTTGAGACTGTTGTTTTTCTTTCAGACTTTAGAAGTTTATTTGCCCCCAGTGTGTGTGTGCGTGCGTGCGCGCGCGCCCAGCACGCGCGGTACTTCCCGCTCTGCTTCCGAGTTAGACCCGCCCACGTGGGCGTGGCTTCATCCCCGGCTAGTTTATAAAGGACCCTCTCTCTCTCACACACATTGTAGTGTTTTTTTTTTTTTTTTAATCTCGAGTGTGTGGATTGGACAGTTATTATTACCCCCGGTCTCGTTACCGCGCGGTGTGTGTGTGTGTGTGTTATGCGGCGGGCTCGCGCGGGACTGTAGCTTCGTTTCAGATATCTCTCATCATGTTAAAGAACTCCAGCAGGAAGCACGCGCTCTCCGCGGCCGGAGCGGCCGTCACCTGCGCCGTGCTGCTCGTGCTGTTCGCCGTTCAGCGCAGGAGCGCGCACGGCGGAGACGCGGAGCTCGGGATGCGCGCCCTGCAGAGTGTGTCCGAGCCGGACGTGGACGGGGGCGCGCGTGGCGAGCGAGCGGCGCAGGACGGAACCGGAAGGAGCGGATTCTCCGCGTATTTCTCCAAGCTGACGCGGAGCAGGAGGGATGCTGAGAGGCCCAGCGTCGAACCCGCGGATCCGTCCGGCGCTCCCGCTGAACAGCTGCGTCCTGAGGATCTCTTCATCGCCGTGAAGACCACCAAGAAGTTCCACCAGCCCAGGCTTGACCTGCTCCTGGAAACCTGGATCTCAAGAAACGTGCAACAGGTGAGCTTTGTTTTAAATCCTAGCACTTCATCCCTGAACCCTTTATCTGCAGAGTGTGTAGGATGGTGTGTAGGACTAGGATGTAATGGTGATACACACGTATCTTCATTTTAAGAACATTTTAAGTGGACATAAGGACAGCATTTTTAATTTTCACCCCCCCCCCAATGCCTGGATCAGAACCTTTGACAGAAATACACAGAACAGTAGAACAGTCCCCAGTGCACCCCCCCCCCCCCTGCTCTTCCCTCTCCCCGGTTCAGTTGTCTGTAGTCCTCCTCCCTGTGAATGCAGAGGGCCAGGGGATGCATCAGGGCTCCGGCCTCTGGCTGTCCCCCTTTCCAGGACTAACAAAGCATCTTTCTGAAGGGCAAAGAAAAGCTTTCCCAGGCCTTTGCTCCGCGCGCTCCATGGGAACCAAAGAGCCGAGGCAGTGGCTGAACCAGGCAAAAAAAGAAAGAAAGAAAAAAAAAAAGCAGGGCTTCCTTAAGACAAAGGCTCAGAATCTATAGGAAAGTTTGAGGGATCTGAGGAGCATGCTGAGTGACGCACAGTGTGAAAACGTAGTTCTGAGAAATGAGTCTCTTTTATAGTGGGCCACAAAAGCTCGCTCAGCACACTTGGCAGGACACGACCTTGAACAGTCAAAGTGATTTTATTCACCACTGAGAATAGTCATGCATTCTCCAGAAAAAGTCAGTTTAATTCGCTTCACACACTCTGGAAATATGTGTCCTACTCCTGGTTCTTTTGAGATTTGTTCCCAATCCCTCAAACACCGCCACCTTCTTTGATCAGTCATTTGAACATGGTTGTCAGGACCATAGAAATAGGTGCTCTCTAATTCTTTCACACTTTCAGTCTCTTTCTTTATCGGACTCGGAACAAAGAGAGTTTCTAGGTTTCCAAGAGCATCAAAGTGGAGCCAGATTAGGCTCCCTGCGCTCATGACTTTGCTTTGTTGTGCATGTAGTGAGTTGAATAAGAGCACACAGGAGTTCAGATAAGAAGTCTAGCTCAGATTTTCATGCCTGCAAGTCCCAGCATCCCTCCACACTCATGGTTTCCAAATGAACTGGAGTGAGTCTTGAACCCCGCTCATCCTGGTGTGTACGGTGAGTGATGCGAGTTGCGTTGGCAGCAGGGATATGTAACAGAAGGCTCTAATGTGGACAGCTGCTAGAGAGCGCTGCGATCATAAAAGACCAAAACAAGCCCAAATACAAGTGGGAGTTCCTAGAGAATGGGTGCCAGGTGGCTCGGCCTCAGAGAACAATAGACTGAGCGCTAATGAATCCTCGCGTTCCCAGTGTGTACAAATGGGTGTCCATATTAAGGTTATTTCGGTCTTGTGTCCTGCAACACCTTTGCATGTGAAATCCCAGGAATTGTCATCTGAACTGTTTAGGGATTAGTCCAAGGCTCTTTTTTTTCCGAGCAACAATGGAGGGCCATTGCCAAACAAGTGTTTAGAGGGGGCCGTGAGTTGTTTGATGTGTAGCATGGGAACTGCCTGGCAGATGTCCGGGGAGGCGATCAGCGTGAAAAGCCTGATGAACAGAGCCATGTGGGCCTGAGACTGGATCCTCAGACATATCTGGCAGTATGAGGTATTACTCAGTAAGGTCTTTTAAGGACATCTTTGACCAATAGTTTTATAATACATCTCCCAGATTATTTTTAAAATGACCCATGTAGATGCAAAACTCAGTGAAATTTAAAATCTCTCATTTAAATTATAAAGATATTTAAACTAGATATTTAAGATTAAGATATTTAAATTAGAAATATCTTCTGTTCAGTTGTGTTAATTTGTTTTGCCTGATGTTTTTGGCCTGTGTTTACTGTATTCATGTGTACATTGTCATTCATTTATTTATGTCCTTATAGCGCCTGCTATGATTATAGAACATGATTCTAGACATGGTGCTAAAAATTAGCACCATCACCCGACCCCCCCCCCCTCCCGTATACGGGGTGATGAGCAGCTCTCACACGCCTGCACTGTTTATGTGTAAATAATACAGATAGATCTGATCAAGTCTTATGTTGATACTGTGGCTGCATTTCCCAGGCTGTCTGGGAACCAGAAACTTTCCCAGATAAAATTTGACCAATCCTACCTCATGCTTCTCAGCTGCCCTTATTATCAGAGATCAGATTATCAGATTTTAGAAATAAGACCTTAATTGTGAATAATTTTTTAAAGTTCTTAATAAAAGAGGGTTTTTCATTGTCATTTAGGTGGAACAGAAGAAAAGCTTTATTGTTTTATCATAATGGGATTTATTATTTACACATAGGGAACAGAACTATATTTACTTCAAGGAACAGAATGATATTACATATAGCTCTGTTACTTAAAGTAGTAGTGTTTTTACTTTTCAGTCTATTCCACTGCTGCTGGCTTTGTTTCAGACTCCGGCTCCTGGTTTCCGTTGTTTCTCCATGTTTCCCCTCTGGAACAATGAAGCTTCCCTCATCGAGTGAACTCAACAACAATAAAAAGAGAGTTCTGTCTGTGCCGTCTGGTGTCCAGTTACACACAGACACAGACAGACCCTGAATTATACCACCATTATTTAACACAAAAAGCAACCTTGACCACATATTGTGCATGTGTGTCTTTTTTCCCCCTAGGTAGCTATATTAGTCCAGTTCTCATTTTCCTCTATTTGTTCAGTTGTTTTAAATAAAAGGAACGGGGCAGTAGTAGACCGTAGTTTGCCCTGGCACAGACAGGAAAGCAGGCAGAGCGGGTGGCTAATGGAGGGAGGAGCGCCTATTTGTTTCCTTCCCGGGGAGCTGGAGACAGCCAGTCAGGCTCTGTGCTCTCTCTGTTCAGCGCCAGCTTTAGAGATGTGGATACCATCTAGTTGGAAATCCACAGAAATGTCTCTAAACCCCCCCCCCCGTGTCATGCATGTGGAACAATATGATGTATAAAAAAATATATAAAAACAAAACTCCGCACATGTACCTGAGAAAACAAGTCTCTGAGTTTCTGGCATCGATCTCCTTTGATAATTGGATAGTTCAGTTAAAGAGTGAAGCGGAGAACAAAGGGCTCGCTATGGGGAAACCGCTTTTTAGTTAACCACTGCAGCTGTATGCAAATGCAGCCAAACATATTTCTAGTTTCCCCCAGCGAGGGCTTTAGTCATCTTGAAAACACTCCGCATTGTTCGGTGAAAGCCGGTCAGAGGACGGTACGAGAGGGAGGTGTGGGTGTCGATGGAACTGAATTAGGGCTAAATGGCCACACAGGCGTGCACAAAGACAGAGGCTCACACATACTAATCAGCTCGGAGATTTCTTTCCTGTTTTTCCAGGCTGTCTGTGAGTAGCCGGTGCTGGCAGCTGCTAGTATGATTAGCCTGGCCTTTTTAGAGGAACCGAGAGCAAACAGCAGTGATCCTTCAGCAGCCGGGCCTCGTTGTACAAACAGAGGCAGCGGGCACCGTAGTTCGGCATCTCGCGCTGAACATCTGCTCAAAGTTTGCTCTGCAAACCAATCAAACACACCATGACAGCACCCGAGGTTAAAAGAAAATAAAAGCCACAGCAGAATGGCAAATGAGTGTGTGTGTTTGTGTTTGTGCAGAGCAGGACGTTTGACAAAAAGCCACCCTCTGGCATGAGTTCAGGCTGTTTTTGACAAACTGAACACAAAGGCCAAGCAACAGTGGAGTCAATTAGGCTGCAGTTAGAGTGTGTGTGCGAGTGTGTCGAGGAGGCCATGGCCAGGCGGGCCTGTTCTGACACGTGTCTGTGATAAAGCAGCCGGTTGCAGGTGCCGTCTCACCTGAGCTGCAGTGTAAACAGGTTCACGGTGGACGCTCTTTCATCAGGCGGTGTGAGGAGTGTGATGGTGAGGCGGCCTTCCTGCCGCTCCTGAGCACCTGCTCGGTCTTATCCTCCACAAAAGAGTGTCTAATCCGGCCCTTCTCCTCCCACCGTCCCGTCCTGTGAAAGGAGTGTGATCACACCTCACTCTTACTGCGCTGCAGCTGCGCGAGTAACGCTTTCTGTCCTGACCTGACAATGAAACTCTGTCACTCTTCTCCAAAAGGTTTATGGATTAATTTCACATGTGCAGCCTCTTGGAGAGTTGTATACCATTTTTAGACATGCGAAGTGGATAAAATGGGGGGGGGGGGTGTCTAAGGACGGAGAATAAATTGGGGGGGGGGTACAATGGGGGTGGGTGGGGCAGTCTGCTGTTGTCTTTGTTCTGTGTCTGGGATACTTTGGGGTTCTGGAGCCGTTACCATGGAGAGCTTAAAAAGCAGCAACAAGGCCTCTTTTATGCAGTGGGGTTGAGCTTGGCTTGTTTAACCGACAAAGTTTTCCACGGTTTAAAACAGACAATGACCCCCAATCAGCCTGCATGAAATAAATAGCACACAATGACGCATTTAGACCGAACCGCTTCCTGTTATGCGTTATCTTTTGTTGTATTGATTTCATGACAGACAGCAGAAAACAGAGCTGACCTCGCATGTTCTTTGTTTCCACAGACGTACATCTTCACAGATGGCGAGGATGAGGAGCTGAAGAAGAAAATGGGTGAGTACAGTCTAGATATGACCGCTGTGACCCCAGTGAGAGCAGACATTCCTGCTTGTTCAAAGTTGGAACCAGTTGAAAGCGGCCATATAATCCGCATGAACATCTTGCTCTGAGCTCCGGGCCAAATGCTATGAAGAGGTGCGCGGAGGCGCCTGCCCGCTCTTAGCTTCAAGTGATGTGCATTAGTCAAGAGACAGGACTTTATAAATTGATGAAAGGTTGGAGGGGTATTGTGTGTGCGCTGACCCAGATCTGCCCTCTGCTCCCTGCAGGAAACCACGTCATCAATACCAACTGCTCAGCTGCTCACAGTCGCCAGGCTCTGTCCTGCAAGATGGCTGTGGAGTACGACAAGTTCATCGAATCAGGAAAAAAGTGAGTATGGTTGGGTTTTCCACACACACTTCTGCAGTCTCACGAACTTCTCTGTAACATTTTTAGTGACACGGCTCCGCCCTCTTCCTCAGGTGGTTCTGCCACGTGGATGACGACAACTACGTGAACGTCAGGACACTCGTCCAGCTGCTCTCACAATACCCTCACACTCAGGACCTGTACATCGGCAAACCCAGCCTGGACAGGCCCATTGAGGCTACAGAGAGACTCGGAGACAACAAGATGGTAAGCACTTAAAGATGTGATTCAATTAACGTAATTTTAGATTGACGTGAAGTCAGAGAGTGATCAAACCGATCCTATCTTTTCAGCGACCTGTTAATTTCTGGTTTGCCACTGGAGGAGCTGGTTTCTGCGTCAGCCGTGGTCTCGCTCTGAAGATGAGTCCTTGGGCGAGGTGAGATGCGCAACACCTGCGGTACTGTGTGAACGCAGCACATGCAAATAAATGCTATAGAACAAGTATGCCTTCAAAACAAAAACTATACAGCCCAGAAAACTGGAACTAATTAAACAGTCAGTGTTTGGCATGGCAGTGTATTGAGGACCCTTTAGTCACGGGTACCATTTGTGCAGGAAAATCAATGATGCTTTATTAGAAATGATCTAATAAAAAAAAGAGCATCCTGCAGAACCACACAGTTCTTCTGAGGAGTATTTTTCTGTAACATTTAATTTTGTGTTTAATACTAATGCATGGAAATGAGAAATGTTTTTGTACTAACTCTATAATAAAGTCCTAATCATATTATTATTATTATTATTTTTTTTATTATTATTATTAAATCCAAGGGAAGTTTGTACTAAACAGTTTGGCTTAGACATTTTCACAGTGCTGTATATTTTGGGTTTGCCTTCATGTTCAGAGATTTACGGCTCATATCCCCGTCCATCTCCTTTTTCTTCTTTAGTGGTGGCCATTTTATGAACACCGCGGAAAAAATCCGTCTCCCTGACGACTGCACCGTTGGCTACATCATCGAGTCGGTGCTCGGGGTTCCGCTGACGCGCAGTAACCTGTTCCACTCGCATCTAGAGAACCTGCAACAGGTGTCCCGATCAGAAGTACACAAACAGGTGTGTTTATGAGACTTTTCCTGTGAAATTGAAATGGATGATGATGGCGGTCGTCATTTCTAACTCGTACTGATCTTGCTTTCAGATTACATTGAGTTATGGTATGTTTGAGAACAAGAGAAATATCATCAACATGAAAGGAGTTTTCCTGGTTGAAGAGGATCCATCCAGGTAATGATGATTTAAATAAATAAATAAATAAATAAATGTTACACCCAGTCATGGTTGAATTAAAATTCATTTCTGTTTTGTCCATGTCTTTCTTGCAGGTTTAAATCCGTGCACTGTCTGCTCTACCCGGATACTCCATGGTGTCCTCCTCAGGTTGCCTATTAAGGGAACCAGCTCCTGTTCTGTATCCTCGTCCCGACTGTGCCTCAGTATCTGAAAGGCACCGGGGACCTGTGTGGTATTGGCCTATAGGGCTGCTTTGTTTGACATTGCAGTGCGGCGTGGCCTCTCGTGTTTTTCTTTTTCACTTTTATACCGGGCTGCTGTGCGGCCTGCCTTTGGACACTTCCTTCCTTCCTGGTGCGTAAGCTTCCTGTCTGTGCGCTAAGCAGTGTGGCCTAGCGTCCGGCAGGAAAACGGTCTTTCAGCACCGAGCTTCACAGGCAATCAGCTGTGCTCACGTCCTTCATATTGCTTGTATCCATTGCAATTCTCATAGAATGTGTTTTTATAAATGTCCACGCCTTTCTTTCTGCCAGCTTTACATGCTTAGTACATATAAGCCCTTTTTATCTTTTTCCAAATGCAAGTCAGGATTTTAACTTCAGATCTGGAGGTAACAATCCTGAGGTTTATTTATATTTGGGTGCTTTATATATTGAGTTGTAAATGACTCCGGACGACATGATTAGATGAAGGGTAATTCCGTTGTTGGTCTCATTTTCAGTTTCAGTTTTGTTATTATTATTATTATTATTATTATTAATAACTTTTGTATAAAATGACGAGCTGTATAATATAATAATTTATTATATAATTTGTGCTGGCAAAAGGCAATTTCTGTACGTGCCGTCAGATTGTTCGAATCTGTGGTACGTTTGGATGAAGCACTTTTCTATCTTACTGTTCTGAAAATGATTATGACGACGGGCCTCGAAGCTGTGTGATGTAACCTAAGCCCTAAAAATTAATCTTTTTCTAATGCCATGACTTGGACAATCTTGGCATCCATGTGTTAGATTTTACTATGAGAGATACTTCATGGCATGTTGCACAGCTTGGGTGAAGAGCTGCTCATTGCTCCTGTAAAGTGCTTCCTGTAAACGTTTCAGCAGATCAGAACTTGTCAAATATTTTAAATGAAGTTTTAATGTGTGTGAGTCTAAATCAGTCATCAAAAACTCCACACATTCGAGTGTTACATGAACTCAGTCTCTGCAATTATTGGTCCTGATGTGACCTCGTCATTAAGGGTCTCTACTCTTGAAATCATAAAGCGGTTTTGGTCAAACTTTACATGAGCAATGGCAGTATTCCCTTTACAGAGACTTTCTCTGGTTCTTTTTAGTTTTTTTAATCACCCACATTGGGTAGACTGTATTATATTAAAGCAGTATTTCAATACTGTGCCATGTACATAGTCATTTAGATGGTATCTTGCTTATACCCATGGATCAGACATTGTTCTGAAGACTTTTTTTTATTTTTTGATTAGAATTATGCTAATGGCTGTAATTTATCCTCCAGTATCTGGATTCTCCGATTGTTTAAATGCCTTTCTCTCAGGGATTAATGTCCTGATGGAGTTACTGTGGTACTCCACTGTGGTAACTGTGCATTAGATTTTGAATAAAAAATTTAAAAAAACTCAGCATACCTGCTGAAACGTGTGTGTGTGTGTGTGTGTGTGTGTTACCTTTCCTCTCCTTTCACATCTGCACATTTATACAAAGTCTCACTCAAACAGGAAATGGACCTGACCGCTCAGGACGCCAACCAGTGGGCCCGAGTGTACACAGTGAAGTGCTACAAGATGTTTGAGAGGGTGGAGGATGCTGTTCCACATCTGACCACAGTTTAATTCACCAGCCTTCCTCCTTCCTTTCTTTTTTTTTCTTTTTTCAAAACAATTTAGGAGAGGTCTTTTGTAAAAGTCGGCAAAACGAAGTCCTATAAAATGCCACATAACCAAACATTCTGTATAATTACTGTAGATTCATAAAGGCATGTTTAAATAGACTCCTTTACATCTTATCTAAGCAATATTATCTATATTCAGTGCGGTTTTCCAAGTCGTGGTGAAAGCAAAGTTAATTCCATAACATTGTTTTAAACTTGTATAAAGAATATCTTCTGAGTGATTAATGTAAGAGAAATAATTTGCCATTTAAATAAACTACAGTGTAAATTTATTTATGCACAAAATATACATATTTTACATCCGTACATATTTTCAAATATTATTTTTCCCTCCATCTATTATATATAGCACTTATTCGGTGTAGAGTGCCGGAGGGCCTGGAGCTTATCCTAGGAAACTCAGGGCACAAGACAGTCTGAGTGGGCACTGCCATTGCAGGTCACTTGAACGAACACACACACATACACACACACACACACACACACGCACACGCACACACACATACACACAATCAGATCAATTCAGAGACACCAATTGGCATATGCCACCTCTTTGGACTGTGGGAGGAAACCAGATAACCCAGAGGAAACCCACCAAGCACAGTGAGAACATGCAAACTCCGCACAGACCAAAGATGAGATTCAAACCCCAAATCCTGGTGGTGCAATGCATTAGTGCTGACTGCTGAGCCACGACCCTGCGTGAATGTAATGGTTTTGCATTAAAAGCTTGTATTTCAGTGAAGAAAGCAGCAAAATACACAACATATTTACAAATGAAGGAAAAAAAAGGTAATGAAAAGAAAAAAAGAAGCAAGTCTCATGGAACATTCTCTAGTGTGTGACAACTTTACAAGCTATGAGGGGTGTTCAAGTCAAACCGGGACTTTCTTGTGCATGAAGGCATAAACTAAGCCATTTTTGCAGTACAGCGTTTCCTTACAGGTGTTTATTACTTCTGCACAGTGGATGTAAGGTCGCGTACATGCTCGGTTTATTGATGCCCCTTGGTTTAGTGTTCTCATGATTTGAACGACAGTGTGAGAAGTTTTGAGAAACGTTTATCAGACTAACATGTTCAACTGTCAACTGTATTTCTGGAGATACGTGGCACACGCGCGGAGTCTGTAAATCGAGGGGCTGCAAAGAGGAAGTCAGATGATCACGCGGCTGGTGGCGAGGCCAGAGAATCTGATGTGTTGGTGTTCATCACCTCAGCCACGACACTGAAATGAATCAAAGTGACGATGATGAGCTCTGCTTGGAAAAGCCGAATCTTGGCCGAACATTTTATTTAGCTAACCTGGTTTGAGATGAGCTTGAGATGAGAGGGACAATCTTATCATTTTGATTCATACACATTGCATACAGACTTACTTCTTTTTATTGTGTAAAGCTGCTTTGCGACAATGTCAATTGTTAAAAGCGCTATATAAATAAAATTGACTTGACTTGACTTGACTTTAGCGGCTTTTATTGCTTTCGCTTGGCGTGTGAATCAGGCTCGCAATGTCTTTAAAAATGGCACCGTGGCATCATTCAGGGCATGAGGCTCTAATGAGAGACTGAAATAGAAGTGAGAAATACATTACCTACTGCTGGAACCGTTAGCCGTTGAGAACAACAGGATGTCACACTCTGTCTCTCACACGCAGACGCACACACGCAAGCCTGCATGGTGGAGCGCTGAAAATGCATCACTGCAGCACTGCTCGGTATAAAAAGTGATTATTGTTGGTCAGTAAAAGTCGAGTCTACAGCCTGGGAACATCTTTTCGAGAACACGGTGTATTTTCTCTTCTCATCTCTACTGTCATTTCTCGTCTGTAATCAGGGCCTCGAGGGATGCTATGGGGTTGGACCACACAATGACTCGACACAGTCTGACCAAAACACTTTCTATCGGTTGCTTGAGTTCATGTCACACTGTTATTCCTCCCTCAGCTAAAATAACGCTGATGCAGACTGAAGACTCCAGGAGCTGGGAAATCTAAAGACGGGCAGATTACTCGATCACGGTTTAGTGCTCGGCTTTAAATGGTTCTGCCTTTAAGACTGAAGTTTAATAATTAATATTTAGGAGAATGTTGAGTAAATAAGTGGTTTCATATGTCTAGAAATGGTTGTGCTTCTGGGAAGAATTAGGTGCTGTGTTGGATTTTCATTCTGAGTCAACGCGCCCCAGGCTCCTCACACCTTTTCATTCTGTAAACTTTTCAAATCTTGTTATATCTCATCATGACGTATGCACCGTTCCCTAACCCTAAACCCTTCTTCATTACACGCTAACGGCAAATTACTGTCTGAGAGCAGCAGAGAAGATCAGTCCGAATTAAACTTCTCAGACGGGATGTTAAATGAGTAAAGGTGTGATATCAGATAACATCAACTTCCTGCTCTTTATCAGAAGCAGCTCTAGTTTTGGAAGTGTTCCCGCCTACAAATTAACCGTATGTTCTTGTCCTTCTATTCAAAACGCAAGTTTGTTGTACCTTTGGTCTTTTATGCATCAGCGGGAAGAAATGGAGGCAGACGCGGCTGGGACTAGATCTAGTAAACTGGACAGGTGAGAGAGACTTGCTCGGCGTCTTCACACTAGTTGTAACATCCTCGTCCTCCGCAGAGTCGTTTCCCTGAACATGTGCTACGTAATCATGCTTGAGCTGCCTAGCATTCTGTTTTAATAAAGACAGGGTGAAGAACATGTGAATGTTGACTCATTAAGGATAAAGCAGCACAGTGGGATTCGCAATTTTGCCTCACACCCTCAGGGTTCGAATCTCGCCTCTGGTCTGTGTGTCTGTGTGTTCTAAGTGCTTAGGGGGTTACGTCCAGATACTCCAGTCCAGAGACACTAATGGGTTGGCATCACCTGATTCAGAGTGTGTCATCTGTGCATCATCTGTGAACTAATGCAGTATAAGTGATGTTGTAGATAATGGATTAACAAAAAACATTGAGTTTTACTTTTAATAGAATTATAATTTGTGATATATAACTTTTCTACCTGTTTTTTTTTTTTTTACTTTTTGTCAAAATACTGATCTCTCAAAACATCAGTCCTTTTAGAAAATAAAGGGACTTTGTTGAAATTTCTCTTGAATGAAGGCATTAAACTTTTACAAAAGAATCAAAGCACAATACAGTAATGAGACTCTGTGTCACAGTAAAACATGTGAACGGTGCAAACACTTTTAAAGAAGGCCAAATGTCCGTCAATAACGATCCTGGCCAAGGTGGCTCTAGGTGGCCCCCTGCAGTCGTTCCCGTGAACATTCAGCAAGTGGTGCGACTGATGTTTGAAAAGCGACAGATAACTTGTCACCAACTGTACACACACTCACTCACCAACACCACTTGCATGTTACAGGAACTTGGCTGGGAGTTTTCGCAACGCCCCCTACAGTCCTGACCTCGCTCCAAGATATTTACACATGTTTAGAAAAGCTATTAAAGGAGTTCCGGGGAGGCCGGCGTTTCAACCTTCAACCTTTCTACCTTGATTGTGTCCAAGCTCTAGTGAAACACTGGGATGAGTGCATTAGTGTATCAGGGGATTATATAAAGGCATAAAGAGGGTGTTTACTCTCAGGACTGTGTTCTGTTATTCTATACAATTATTCAAGTCCCAGTTTGCCTCGAACGTTTGACATGTAGTTTAAATCTTAGGAAAACCTGTTGAATGAATTCCAGTGAAGTTTGTATTTGTGTTTTGCAGTAATGACTTGGCACAAAGCCAATAGTTTTGTTATTCCGTGCCATGTGCCAGGGTGACGTTAAAATGGGTCAAAGAATTTTTTGGAAAAAAAAACTGCCATTTGTTTACTTTGCTTTTGTGCTGTTAAAGGAAACTTTTGATCAATTAAAGCGAGTAAACACCAGCATTTCAAATAAAAACAAACATTTTGAAGGCAGACAAGAAGAGATTTGAAACCCTATTGCAGGTCTTAAACACGTAAACAGGCTCATCCTTAATATAGTTGTCTCTTCCTTTTCCTGTTTCCTTCACACTACTGCAAATACGGTACAGTCGTGTACGACGCAGACATTTCATACAATATGTTTTGTCTGACAAAACAAAACAACCCAAGATAAAAGGAATAAAAGGCTAAAATTAACAGATTAACAGATTATTGGTGAAATATTTTTGTCCAACTTTAATGTGATATAGCAACTAATTTTCTCAAAAAACTCATTTTTTTGTTTGTTTGTTTTTTTTTCAATGAAAAACTACTTTTTGTAAATAAAAAACATCAGTGGTTTGGTTCCATATGTATACACACCCCTTAACTAGTGTTTTGTTCAACCCCTTTTTTCTTTGCTGACTTGGATTCGCCCTTTGTATCTTTCTTTTCCTTTCTATATTTGCCATGTGAATCTGTCCATGAGTCATTTTATCTCAGCTGAAGCCTCAGGTCCACCCGTACAGGAGCATCCCTTAAAGATGATGCTGCCACCACCATGTTGTATCACCCTGGGTATGTTGTTCTTTAGATAATAATCTGTCATGTTTTGCAACAAACATATCCTTTAGAATTGGTCTAATCAAACCAGAACAGCTTATGATGACTTTATGATGATTTAGATGGGCTTGGATTTGTTGATTTATTTTCATGAGAAAGGGCTCCTGTGCATTTATACGTACCATTTGCCAGACCCTTACGGAAGTCTCTTACGGTTTTCTTTTCTTTCTTTTATATATATATATATATATATATTTTTTTTTTTTACAGTTTAAGGCTTACATATTTGAGACGTCTGACTGGGTGAAATGGAAAATCTACTCAGGCTCTTCCGGCGGAACATTCTCCATGCCGTTGAACTTATCTTCCATTGAAACCTCCTCCAGACCATTACTGGGATAAACTGTTGGCTTATCTTTCCCATTTTCTGCTTATATAAGTGCTGCTTGCTGTTCTTGATGTCCCCTATAGCCCTGAAATTCCTGTTAGCCCTGAGTCTGTCCTATAGGCACTAATAAAAACTTCCAGTAGACCATTTTCAAATGCTCTTTGGCGTTCTGAAATAGATACATTTTCATTTTGTCTTTTTATTCATTTTGGAGGGAAGTCCTGTTCGTTCTAAAGTCAGTCTGTTGTCCATTTCCTCTACTTGCTGTGATGTCCTACATTACATCTGATGTTTTTAAAGTGTCTTTCATTCCCTCTCATGATTAATACCCTTCAACAATGAGATCTGCGAAATGCCTAGGAAGCAGCTGATTTTTATTTGGTGTAAATCAGAATCACCCCATTGATGTAAAATTATACGTTTAAACTACTCTGATATTATTTAATGTCCTCTTTCTATAATAATTCAGTGTAAGAAGTTAATTTAATATATAAGGCTTAAAAGAATTAAAGGAACACTTAGCCCCGATCTGAGGTACCATGCATACACTTACGGGGGATGTTCAAGTCAAACTGGGACTAAATGTTTCATTCATTTTTTTGATCAGTATGGTTAGTATTTGTGTTTTGCTTGCTTTTAATACTCTACGACAGATTTATTACTGATCTGCTTTAGTGGTTTTTGGATTTGGACTTTCATACTGGACTGCTGTAATGTGAAATTGCAGGTATTTAGGCAGTAATTACCCATAACTTCATGTAGACTATGACAGGTTTGCTGTGTGGCTGCTTTTCCCTGCATTTATGTGAGAATGTCTTAAAGGAAAGCATTGTGATGCCGTTTCACTGAGATGCAAAACGGGATGCAAATAAGTGAATATTTAGTCTTCCCAGGTGCAAAGGTCTGGAACGTAGACTAACAGACATATTTTCTGGCAGAGGTGTCCATCAACACACTTTCAGTTGGGCTGAGGTATTGTTTAGCATCACGCAAACAGGCTTTAATGATATCAAAACATTGTAATCGAAACAGCTAGAAATATGTGACTAAACAATATAAGGTATTGCATTATGTAGATGTGGATTTTGCACTGGTGCGCAGTGGTGATGGATTAAGAGTAACTTTCACTGGAAGGAAGGGGCCGAGCCGACTCCCGAAGAACAACGCCACCTGTTCCTACATGACTGTCCACCAGTGCACAAAGCGCGGTCCATAAGGACATGGATGAGTGAGTGTGGTGTGGAAGAACTTGACTGGCCTGCACAGAGTCCTGACCTCAACCCGATAGAACACCTTTGGGATGAATTAGGGCGGAGAGTGCGAGCCACACCTTCTAATCCAACATCAGAAAAATCCCATAAACACCCTCCTAAACCTTGTGGGAAGCCTTCACAGAATAGCTGCAAAGGGGGCGGGACCAACATAATATTAAACCCTGTGGATTAAGAATTTGGATGTTACTCAAGTTCATATGCATGTTGAAGGCAGGCGAGCCAATACTTTTGACAATATAGTGAATGTTTTCTCTTGTGTCTTGGCAGTTAAAGGGACGACAAGTTTGTAAAAAAAAAAAAAAAAAACTGAAAAAAAAAAAGAGGCCACAAAAAGAGAGAGTCGTGCCGAGCCGGTAGCCTGGAGCACAGGCAGAGTGAGATGTCTTTGAAGCAGGAGGTCATGAGGCTTGAGGTTGGGAGAATCGTTTCTGCATTTGCGTGCTTTTGTACATGTGGTTAGAGAGCGTGCATAGAAATGATGTCGCAGTGGCAGAGACAGGGGTGGGATGGATGGATGGGTGGGGTGGGGGGTGGGGTGGGGGGGGGGTGAACATTCAGAGCGGTCTGCTCAGTCTTTCTGATGGTTCAAAAGAGCCGCTGGCGTGTAAAGAACACGTAGGCAAACACAAGCACGCCACACACACACAGCTGCCCCTCTCCATGGCTCCCAGCCACAACAGGCAATGAGTCTCTGACTCCACCCCAAAGGTCAGGGAAAACACAAAGCCGTGCAGCTGCTAATGGTATTCTGCACATGGAGCAAAACTGAGAGTTTCATCCCTGCAACAAGTGACATCTGTTAAGAAAGTACCAGAAACAGATTTCACTTTTATAGCAGGTGGTTCGATTTCATTTTGGTGCATCTGATCTAAGTTGACAGTGACCCACCTGCAGCTGTTTTAAAACATTGCACAGATGTTTCCTAGCTTGTGTCTGATGTCATAGACGTTGTAGAGTGTGAGGTTCCTGATGAATTGACGATTTAAACAGCACCACAGTCACGGCCCTAGACAGCGCTGTAGTCTTATCTGAATAAAACGGTAAGAGGAAATAAAATATATAATGTAGGAAGATCTAATAAATTAGATCCTGCATACTGTAGTAGTCAAGATAGGCTCGGATTTCACGTGCCTGTGTTCTGACCTCATACTCCAGACCTAAAGCAGCAGTTCTGTGTGACAAGTCTGAGATTAATGCTCAGTCTCGAGGCCTTTTTTTTCCTTATTCCCGCTCAGTTTGCACTTGAGGGTGATCATTGTTTGCCCTATAGTCAGCCGCCTTCCTGTCCCTCCCCACACACACACACCCCTCACATACACACAGCAAAACACAAGCCTGGGGGAAGCAGCAGCTGCCAAGCGGGCTACAGGAAGAAATGTTCTATGGCGGCCTTCTGTCCTGTTAGTGACACTGACCTCCTGACAGCCGTCACCCTGCTGAGGTCACCAGCACAACACAGCCTTTCTGACTCCCACTCGGTGCCTAAGTGTGTGTGTGTGTGTGTGTGTGTGTGTGTGTGTGGTTTATTCCTGTGTTTGGTCCACAGAAATAAGTTTGCTTTCATACAACAGAGTCTCTGCATTTTGTTTAGGCTCCATAATCAGACCTTTACCTTATTTAGTCTCGTCTCATCTACATTTCACAAGCCTCAGACTCGCCCTCTGTGTCACCTCTGTGATCAACACACACACTGCTGGTCATCCAAGCTGTCGACGCGACTCACCCAAACCACGGGCCTGAGGGTTTATGATGGAAAAATGTATGGAAAAATGTTTACCACAATAGTATTAGCAGTGTTTGTTTCATTAAATGCAACTCGTATCAGAGGTGTATACTGACCCCTAGTGGATGGGAGAATCTGCACAGATTTTTTTGGGCTGTCTCTACCACGTCTGTATTTAAATCAATTTAAAATTATGTATAAAGCTGGTATAAGTTGCATCTAATAAACGTCCTGGTGAAGTCAAGTGACAGTCTGTAAATTTGTGCACCCATGACATCATCATTTCCAAAATGTCGGTGCGCCCGAGTAACACACATGACAGAACTCACTCTTTTTACTGAAATAATACTGAAAGTATGTTTCATCCTATTTAATGACTCTAATGATTAAATAACATCCCATAATTTATATGTAACCTGTTCTCATTGAATTTCGTGAAGAAATTGATATAAAACAATGTATAGAGAATATTGCTGTTCCGTATGTCACATACGTCTTTAACCGTAAAATCGTCAGGGGAAATGCCACGTGGCGTAGTGCAAAATGTGTTCTATGCGGTCTTTCAGTCTGTGTTATATCTCTATATAATCTTGCTTAAAGAAGAAATGTTTCTGAGCTCTTATGGGTTAAAGTTAGTTTGTGGCTCGAAAACTGAGTTTTACAACTAAGAGTTATTCTGAGGAGTGACGCTGTGGAGAAGGGTAGATTTCTGAAACTCTGTAACCCTAATGACCAGTGATGAACCCTAATGAACAATCATGACATTAGATAGGAGGAGCTTACATTTATTATTTATCAGGTGACAGCAACACGATTAGCTCTGAGCAACACGCGACAAGGTAAGATAAGATAAAACACTTTATTCATCTCAAAGGGAATTTGAGTGTTTGAGGAGTATAAAAGACCACAAATACACACAGGGAATGAATTAAGAATCAACTGAAGACACTTTCAGCTATTATTTAAAGGGTTTAGCGGAGGAGGAGGTTATAGTAAAGAAAACATCTCAGAGTCGGTGAAGTCACACTCAGTTCCAGAAACCTCCCCCTATACTGACCTGGCTGATGTTATTATTTCCATCAAACCAAGTGAATTGTGCCCTTAAACCTTCTCAACATCACGTGGAAATAGGAGTCACCGTCGATTCTCCTAATCATCTAGAACAGGCTTTACATAAAAGACAGATTGAAAATATCGCTGCCGAAACGGAGCCATCAGTATCACAGCATGAAAAATATTTCCTTTTATTTAGTTCATATTCTTGACAGACACTCATGATTATTTATAAGCGTACCTGCAATGAAAGCCTGCAACGGTGCATCTAGATAAACTTGACTTGATGTGCTCAATATATCTCCAGCTCCCTTCTGCTGTTACTGAAAAGCACATTGTCTGGGTCAAACCCATGCGATTCCCTCCATCAGGTCACATGATGTCTGAATAAAAACAGCTCTGACATCCCAGGGGTCGCGATACGTCAGTTAAACATATAACATTTAAATCATCTACTCAACCACGTTACCTGAACACAGATACTCGGGAAGGATGTTCACTTCTCGTCATCACGAGACCAGCTTGGTGTTTGGATGTTGTGACCTGTACGGGTTGTGCTGAGAATACACACAGTACCGGCCACAAATATTAAGAGGGTATTAATAAGTGCCATGTATTACAGTTCTCAATGATCACCAAACAGGTCCCTAATTAGTCCTGGCTGAAGAGTTGTGCTCATTAATCGCATCATCTCCAAAATCAAACCCAATAGAAACCTGCTGGATGATGGTGAAGAAGACAGGAGCGGTCAAGAAACCGTCTTCTGTACGTGATCTTCAGGAAGCGATCAAGCAGGCGTGAACTGAGCGAATGACAGCAGAGTACCGGTGACGTCTGTCTGACTCTCTGACCAGCCGGATCCAGCGGGTTTTAAAGAATAAAGGACTTCAGATTGATTGTTGTAGAGCAGTTTAATTTTTTCTTTTTTCATGAATTTCACTTTTGTCTCAATACTTCTGGCCACCATGCTGTTTGTATGAACATACTTACTCACCAGCCAAACCAGCAATAAAACCAGAACTGCACAAATTAGGTAAAAATGGCCTTGCTGGTAAATCACTAAGCTCATGTCGGTCAGGAAAAAGTCCAGCATCATGACAGTGTTGACCAGAACTGCTTAACCAAACATCCAGCTAATAGTGATGTGTCATGGGCAAAAACTGGATTTATACATGTACTTCACAAAACTGGGCAGACTTTCTTCATCTGGCAGCAAGATGAAGATAAAGATCTAATACTGGAGCTAAGGTAGAGAACTGATGTTGAGCCAGCGCTGGGCCGTCTGCCATTGTGTTGGCCCACGGTGGTCGTTATAAAAAAATCGCTCCTTCATAAAGCCTGGGCCAGAATTCTGTCAGTGATCCTGGCAGGGAGGGACAGTGGTGTAAAAGCGCCGTGATCAGCCTGCTACCTGGGGAACTTCGCTGATGCAGCATTATACTGCCAAGATTTCAGAGACGCTTCCCATTAAATCATTAGAGTAATTGCATTCAATAAACATTTGAGGGGAAAACCTAATGAAGGTTTTCTCCATTAATGAAGAATGCGTTCTGTCAAGTTTACATGTAACCACACTGCCCTCTGTGTTTCTTTTCCAGTAATTACGCTGCGGTCGGCCATTTTGTCTGGCAGATTCAGGAAAGAGAAGATTTCCAAAAAAGCAGGAAGACAAACATGGCCACGCTGCACTTATAATCATTTTCAGACAATTTTGTGCGTTTCTTTTATCGTCAGAACTGAACCATAACACACATATGGTTTTATTTACTTTAGGAAATCTATAGGGAATCACAATATTTGTTGCAGTCTCAAAACTGAAACACACTGTAAATAAAGTGTTTATACGCTTATACTGTACGTCTCTGTATCCTGTTTTCAGGGCCGGGGGGGGGGGGGGGGCTATCCCAGAAGACTTAGGGCATGAGGCGGGGTACACCATGGACAGGGTGCCAATCTAGGGTTAGGGTTAGGGCAGGCCACACACACATACATACACAGACTCACACATACACACACTCATTTTCACACTACGGGCAATTTGTTAATGCCAGTTAGAGTCTGCATGTGGGTGAAACCGGAGAAGCCTGAGGAAACCCACCAAGTAGGGAGAGAACATGCAAACTCCATGCACACAGACTCTGAGGTGGGAGTCGAACCCGGAACCTGGAGGTGCGAGGCGACAGTGCTAACAGCTACGCCACCGAATTAAAATCATATCTAACACCTACTGGCAAATATTTCTACACTGTTTGTTCGGAGACGACACACACCGCATTCAATTAGAGTGAAAATATAGAAATATAGTCTACATCATAAAAACCTACACTCACTATATACATTTAAAGATTTTTTTAATCATTTCAAATGCATGAAATAAATTGGGAGAATGTATAATATGTGACTATAAATAATAATAATAATTAAAAAAAGATTTTATTTACACCAAAGATAAAACAATTTAATTCTATATAAAGTACAATAAAAATCCATTTAAAATCCATTTAATCCAGATTTAAACAAATTTTACAGAGCAAATAAGATTAACAATAAATAATACGATTCACTTTTTGCACAAAAGTAAAAAAGTAAACATTGTTGGTTGTCACATTTTTTTTTTACATTGTAGCACCCCCTAGTGGAATACTGTAGGTTTACCAAATCCTCACAATCTTCTTTCCATGAATACTGTATTACCATTTGTGAAAATACTTATTTCTTTTTATATCTTGATCAGACAAAAAGTTTGGGATATGAACATCTGATAACATTTAGTCCACCGTGTCTGTAGATGTCATCCCCAATTGAAAGAGGTGGTGATGTTTTTTTTTCCCAGAAACTTGAACATTATGCCATTTTAAATGGTAAAAAATCCCACTATCGAGATGTGTGAGCTTTTTTCAATGTATAGGAAAGTGGAAGTTTCTAGCTCATAGTGTTTATGAATTGTTGAGCCAAATGTAAACCATCGCCTTGACACTTGGTACACCTTTCCCTGATGATGCTGTGCAGGTGTACACACAGTTTCATTATACTCATTATTCCTTATGGTAATTATAAGCTGCTATCTTTTGATTGGCTGTTGATGCTACATTTGTTGATTGGTCCAAGTGAAAGTTTGGCCAGTGGTGCAATATGCTGCCAAAATAAAGCACCAAACTTGCTCTGCCAGACAGGCATGGATGTAAAAGTGTTTATTACTTTTAGAGGTCAAATGAAATAAAACTTGTGGCATGTCCTCAGAATACGTCCCGAATGTACCAATTTTGTTAGAATTGAACTTCAGAACATAGAGTGCAGTATTATGGATCTGATTGTTGCACGCATATAAAGTTTATTCACACAAATTTCACAGGAATTAGATGAGCTGTCTAGGAGTCAGAAAATGAAGGTTTTGAAGAGAAATCAAAACAACTGAAGATTTAGTTAACCAGAAATCGGCAGGGACAAATGATTGCCTCAAGCGAAGCGATATAGTAAAAAAAAAGTATTTATTTGTCGCGCTTATGTCTTGTGTTCTTTTCTGCACATTTATTTTAAGGCAGAATTAATATACACAGGAGGATAAAATAACACATGCTGTAAATAGATTTATATAAAAGCTTTAATCAAATAATAAAAAAAGAGTATTCCTTGAATCCTGTCCAATTTAGTTTTTCCAGAAAAGAGCATTTATACAGCTCTGTGATGGATTGGTCCCCTGTCCAAGGTGTACCCACCTTGTGCCCTAAGTCTCCTGGGTCTACTCAAGTCTACTCAACACTCACTGACTTCCCCAAACACAAATCTGTCCCGATTAAATTAAATATTGTCTCCTCAGACTAAACCACCGCTTTAACAGTTTAGACTTTAGAGTTTGTAGACTTTACACTAAGTGGTTTCTAAGTGTTGTCACTGAAAACACTGGTGTGATGGAGAAACGTTAGATGTGGGAGGTTTAAGACCGGTGACGTACATGGTTGAGACCGAGACTCTCATCTGTTTAAATCTGAGCGTTGTGGCTTTGTGGGGATTTTAGTAACTGTTCTGTAAAGTCTGTCTCTTTGACACAGTTGGCATGTTTTTACTTAGTGCTGTGGAACTGTGTTAGTTATGTTAATTTGGAAGAAGACAAATTAAAGATGCTAACTATCGAGCCTGATTCATGCCATTAGTTAGAAATCAACTTAATTTAATTTGCAGCAGCAAAGTCCAGATGCTGATATTTTGTCCAGCTGCTCTGTTCTCCTACAGTGTGTCCAAAAGTCACAAACTGATAAGGTCCTTAGTCACCACTAACTACTTCATTACATGATGGAGATTAAATTAAATTAATTTGAACACATTTTACTGTGACAGGCTGCAAAGAGCCTAAAAATTTAAACACTGGTTGTTTGTGTAACAGTCTCAGCAGCGACCTCATTTCCCCTCTCGTCTGTTCCAAGTGATGATAAACGTCTCGTCTGTTCTGTATCCTTGTGATGATAAACGTTTGCTTCTGTCATAAACTTCACAGTGCATCCAAAAGTAAACACAAATTCAAAGTTTAGGTTTTTAAAACACGAACAGACGTTAAAGGATCCTGGGAAGACTTTTCCACCTGGTGAACTTAAAAAAAAAAAAAAAAAAAAAAAAATCAGAAACAACGCGATACAATTTGCTGTCAGTTCATGTTATTTTAATCTGAAAACACTGAGTTCAAGCTGAATAAAACCACAGGTTTAACTTGTACAATATTTTAGTAAATGGCACAAATTAAGAGAAAATAAAAGAAAAAAGAAAATCTACAGTGAAATTTAATCAAAAACAATTGAATGAAATATCAAACTCAATTATTCACATAAAAAACAAATTGTGCTTACTAATCATTAAAAAAATGCCACAATGACTAGAAAAAGAAGATAAAATGAGATGAACTCTGACATTTTGCACTATATTGCAAATGTGTCTTGCGTTTTTCTTCATTTTTCATTTGAATTATATATAGTATATATGCGTGTATATATACACACTGTTCTAGCATTATGGAATTAACAGAGTATGATGTAAAAAGAATAAAATATATTGCATCACTAACAAATGGTCATTCACATAGAAAAAAGACGATTCTTAAAACGTCAGGCTCATGTTCACAGGTGACTCGCTCGCTCGCTCGCTCGGGCGCTCAGGCTAAGGCTGAGCTGTGAATGTACAAAAAGGCCCATTTAAACGTGACACATTTATAAGGTATGAGAAAGATTCAAAGTCATGGTTTGGTTGTTGGCACAGTCGAGGAACCTCGCCTCATTATTGATTGCAATAACAGCATGATTCAAGAAACCCAAAAAATAAGAAATAAAAGAAGCGTCAGTAGCACACGAGAACACTTCACACTCCACATTGAAAGGGTCATCATGCCTCAGAAAGGTGAATGAGCAAATGTGTGAGTCCAGAAAGCTAGAGATGTCCAGCTATGAGCTAAGAGACACAAACAATCCAGGTTTCTTTCCCAAAGCAGTCTCTTACCATCCCCTTTTTTGCTCCTTTTTCCAATTAGTTTGTTCCTTCTGGTCCAGCAGGAGCTTCAAGTTTAACAGTCCTAAACTTGTCCTTATGCATCATGCATGCCTGGGTCCTGGGAAAGTGGCTGTACATGAACAGTTTGGCCCATGGAGCGTTTTTTTCAGCGCCAGTCTGAGCTGGGAATGTTGAGGTGGTGTTGCGCCACCGTGCATGATGTTCCATAGAAGAACGGCAGAGAGATGTTTCATGACAAATCAGGAGACCAGTGACCAACTCGCTGCCCTCTGAAGGAGACAATCCATGTTCATGATGTTCAAGTGTGAGGAGGCCAGACGGTGTGGACGGTGGATCATGCATCAATATCGTGTGTGTGTTTACGTGTGATGGTGAAAGATGATCATCTGAAGAGACGCAGGTGTCCCTACATCACGCAGTCCTTGGACCAGATGTGCTGCAGGTGATGTTGGAGTCTGCGATGACTCAGTGGTTATAACTTTGCCGAGCAGGACCGATTGGTGTCAGTGTGGACTTTCAATGAAGCAGCCGTGGACCTTTCAGATGGACCGTCCGGCTGAGTCAGGCGCTCCTCCTCTTCCGAGAGCCCAAGCTGCTTCGAGCAGCCGCGTACGTGGGTCCGAGCTTGTTTAACACGTCCACGAGTTCATAGTTCATGTACAGTACAGAGAAGTTCTCAAGTACACAACAATAAATCCTCCTGTGGAGGAAAAAACAGCTGCAAGCATGCAACACGTATGTCATAGATAACCGATGTCCTGTGATTTCCATGGCAGGGAAAAGAACAGGACGTCTGTGGTTCCAGACAGTCCACAGACACGATGAGAAATGCAAAATCTTGCTGAAATCAGCAGCGCTCCCAGGCCCGCCGTCTACTGAGTTACGATATCCAAAGAGGTGAACGGGATCGAGTTCCCAAACCCTCTGACACCATTTCGTGTTCGTGTGTGAGCGATCTGAGCAGAAGAGAACCTGAGCAGCTCTTACTCATCTGTTTTATCTCGTTTCGATCGCACCGGCATCACCTCCGAGTGGTTATTTACACGCATGGTGGTTAAAAAAAGGAAAGACAAGCTTACACAGGGCTTTGGAACGCTGCCCATGGCTTTAATTAACACTACTCCACCTAAAAGAGAGCTGAGAATGAAATTTTAAACTACAGCTAACCCCCTCCCCCCCTCCCCCCAAAGCCTCACTATTGCTACCTGTTTCTTTTCCTCATATATAATGGCAGTAAATCTTTTCAGATCTCATTAGATTAACTAGCACCACTGAATCAGTGAATCGACAAACACGCTCTGTTTAAACCGATTTGTTCGGGTTAGGGTTCGTTCACTCCTGTTGCAGAAGCTCTTCTTCTTGGACGCGATACATGAAGGTTCCTGGTGTGGGCTTTAGATTGTGGTACTGATCGGCTAATCAGAGGAGATGTTACTGTTCTTGTACTGAACGACTAGAGAGTCTAATAATACCTCACACACACACACACACACACACACACACACACACACACACACACACTGAGAGAGGTCACATTATAGAAATCATGCAGGAATGTGGTTCGAGGCCAGTTTCCCCGCCTGGCTTTGTACTTCTGGGGCTTTAGGCTCTTTTGGCAAAAGCACCACAAGAAAGCATCGGCAGCATGTATGGACAAACATGTACAAACACACAGACCTGTAAAAGTATACACACACACACACACACACACACACACATACACACATACACACATACACACATACACACATACACACATACACACATACACACTTGTCAGGAGAACAACACTATTCTGAACCGTGTACACGAGGGGCCTCTTCAGTGATGACTGTGTTGATGTCCTTGTTGTCTGGTGGAGTCTGTCTGTTTCGTGGGAACAAGGGCACATTTGTGAGTGTGTGTGTGTGCGTGTGTGTGTGTGAGAGAGAGAGAGAGACAGAGAGAGAGAGAAGGGATTTCTAGGAGCTCTCTAATGTGTTGCAGTGCTGTTGTTGGGTTCGGGCCGGGCGTTGGCCAGGTACTTGGCCCTCATGCTGGAAGTGTACTGCAGAGACACAAACAGAGGGAAGGTTTACAACACGAGGGTTAAGGTTACAAAACACACAAGTGACTGACCTGTACTATATGGCCACAAGTATACGGACAGCTGATCATCATAACCACATGTAGGTCTTTTCTTCAGACTGTTGCAAAGAAGCTGCAAGGACACAGTTGTATAGAACGTCTTTATGTCCTGCATGTAACATTACAGTCGTCCTTCACCGGAGTTAAGAGGAGCGAACCTGATCGACACCAAGCGCTCCTCGACTGGAGAGGAAGAGCTCGGAAGTGTGCACGCAGCCCTGACCTCAATCCTGTGTTTATCTGGGAAGAACTGGAGCCTCCTCCTCTAACATTAGTGTCCTATCTCCAAAGTCCAGTGTAGAGCCTGCCCTGAACAGTGGAGCGCGTTACAACAGGAACGCAGAACTAATCAGGAAGGAGATGTTCAACAATCACATGTACGACCACATACTGTCCACATACTTTTGGCCATGTAGTCTATAGACATTAAATTTTAAATAAAGAATTTATTATTTTTCTGTCCATACAGGGGTTTAATCATGAATGTTTTTTGCTAAAATAAAATTTAAAGTAATACAAAAATGTTTGTCCTGTTATTTCTTTCAAGGTGATGAATTATTATGTGGCGATAAAATGAAGTCGGCTGACGATCTGAATGTACTGAATCACCAGATTCTCACATCTATGAAGTTTTATCATCCCTATTGACACGCGTCATATTCCAGGACTCAAGAGTGTGAGAGCGCGGCTCAGGGAGCACCAGGAATCATTTACACACTTCAACTGGACACCTGGAACCAAATGTTAGCCTTTTTGTTTGTTTGGTTGTTTGGCCAGACAGTTTATCAATCTTATTATTTTGATTTATACACATTCACATTTCGTACAAACTTAAATACTTCTTTTGATTGTGTAAAGCTGCTTTGCGACAATGTCAATTGTTAAAAGCGCTATACAAATAAAATTTAATTGAATTGAATTTATCGTGATCTTAATGACAGCAGTTGAGCTACGACGTGACATTATCTCAATCATCTGCAAACACGAGACATTAATCAGTGAATTCTTACTCAGGAATGTCAGACAGTCAAAGTTAGAAAAAGTTAGACAAGAACTTCCTCCAGATTCTATATCACACATCACAGGAGGCTGGCTAGCTTGTTGCTAACGCATCATGAACATGGAAGTGTCAGTGATCTCCACCCTCTTTGTAGTTCTGGTTCTGCCGTCCCACTTCTGAGGGATTTTAAATGAGCTGTAAGTACTGATGGGACGAGCGATGATCGACTGATTTCCTGTGCATTCTAAGCAATCGATTCTGAAAAATGCTAATCAATTTCAATCATTAAAATTTCCTAAAACACACCATGTGGCATGTTTCTTTCTGCAGAACTGCTGTGTATCAGGTGTGTGTAAAATGGCGATATTGCATGTACTGTATGTGTAACTGGAACGTAAAAGGTTATATTTGTACTGAACACACTGTAACTTTGATGCCAGCTCAGTTCAGTATTTTGACTAGAGCTTGGATTTGTAACAGCACATCTTTGTCCATCATGCATATACAGTCATGACTGTGAGATAGAAGTCTGGAGGACGAACGGGACATATATAGTTCCTGTTGGTTCAGTAACAGGATAAGTGGAACCCCTCCGAGGCCCTGACTGTCTGGGGCAGTAAGCACAACAACAATAACAAAGCGTCGAGCAGATACACAAGTCAGGCTCTGACATTTAATCCAAAATAAGCAGGAGAAAAATCCAGACACTTTATCCGCTAGGCAAAGCCAGACTCCCTTCACCGATCGCTGTCTTGCGTAAATCTCATTAACATCGAGCTGAAGCTGCGTCTCCCGTGTCATCTCCATCCTCTAACCTAAAGAGTACCTCAAAGCAGCTCTGAATGGTTTCTGTGTGTGATCCCTGTGCACGCTAACGTCACCTGACGCGTCCTCAGACTGACGTATTCAGCTTTCTGTCTCACACAGGCACAGAAACGCAGCACTGTGTCCTTTCCTGCATGCTGGGCAAAAATCAATGAACCCCAAAAAAGTGTGTGTGTGTGTGTGTGTGAGAGTGTGTGTCATTCAGTGTTAGACACTTACAGAAGGGGGAGGCGACTCTCGCCCAATAAGAGGAGTGTTCTCACAGCGAGGATTTTGGAAGTTTGCATTCTGTGTCCTGTGTGATGAGAGAAAGATGCACAAATGAGAACAAACAAACTCACCAGCAGCACGGAGCCGTTTCAAGTAGCTTTCAGCTAAATTCCTAATACAATGTAGAAATGCCTCTAAATCTTAATCCTGCTCATCAAACCCTTCAGCAACCTCTTAACTTACTTAGACTTAAAGCATTCTTATGACACTCTACAGAATGAAGGTCCACCATTAAAAGACAGTTTAACATCTCAAATATTCAAATAAATGAAGCTTCTCAAATTCAATCAATATCAGCTTGTATCACATCCAGCATCGCGCCCCGTATGTAACTCCTTTTATCGTCCGGTGATGTGCGCCTCGCCCCCACGTAAAAGAGCAATCCATTACAAAAATAACAACAAAACTAATGAAAAAAGTTACAAATATAAATTGACATATTCACCGTATTAGCTTTAATAAAGATTTAATAAAAATGTCTCCTGTAGGTACAAATAAACAGAAAAAATAAAACTAGGTCAAGGGCTTTCCCCATGTTTGCTTCACACACAGTGATATGATTATATTAGTGCTGTGTAATGTAATCCTGTCATGTAATATAATATATGAAAACAAACCACAGTATAAGGTTTTATAGTGAGTGTAACTCAAGGGCCAGTTTCAGTGCTCTACAGTACTCGAATGTTTGTACTTGTGTGTTGTGAGTATTAACAATATTGGTAACTTTTTACTTTAAAAGAAAAAAAAAAATCAAGAAATGTTTCTTTTGGCACCCCACGACCTTATGAAGATCAAATATCAAATCTAGATAATTTGCTTCAGTGATGGTTTTACAACTACAGACCCCCTAAAAGAAAAAGGACATAAAAGAATAAAGACAGGGGACATTATACTGTACACTGCCCAGACAAAAGAAAAGCTCAAGTTAAGCCTTTATTTGTCACATATACATTACTGCACAGTGAAATTCCTTCTTGACAAATCCCAGAATAACTGGGGTCAGAGCGCAGGTCGGCCATGGTACAGTGACTCTGGAGCAGACAGGGTTAAGGGCCTCGCTCAAGGGCCCAACAGCGGCATCCAGGCTGAGCTGGGACTCGAACCACCAACCTTCAGATCAGTAACTCAGAGCCTTAACACATTGAGCCACCACTGCCCCTGAGTTGCTTTAATTCCTTCTGTGGCATTGCTTCAATAAGCTTGTGCAACATCACAACATTTATTTCCATCATGAGTCACATTAATTTCTCTCCATGGTCTTGTACTGATGACGTGAGAGTCGGACCGCTGTGTAAAGTCTTCTCAGCACGTCCCAAGATTCTCTCTGGGGTTAAGGTCTGGACTCCATGGAGATCCACGTGTGAAAATGACGCCTCATGCTCCCTGAACCGCTGTTTATATGTCTGAGCCCAATGAATCCTGGCATCGTCATCAGGTAAGAAAATCTCCATTGATGGAATAAAAAACCCGGTGATTCAGTACATTCAGGTCGCCAGCTGACCTCATTTTGGGGCAGATAATGTTCCTGAGCCTAGACCTGACCAACAAAAACGACCACAGATCAGAACACTGCCCCCAGGCTCGTACAGTAGGCACCAGGCATGATGGACGTCATTTTATCTGCCTCTCTTCTTACCCTGATGCCCTCATCACCCGGGAACAGAGTAAATCTGGACTCGTCACACCACATGATCTTTTTCTGATGCTTCACAGTCCATCCTTTAAGCTCCCTTGAAAATGTAATAATTTCTTTTATATTAGCCTCACTGATAAAAGTAAGAGGTTTTCTAAAGGCTACACATCTTTTTAGTTCTGATCCCCTGAATAATACTCACAGCGTGTGGAAATGCTCTTACTTTCACTATTAAACACAGCTTTGAGTTTTGAGTTTGAGTTCTTTTTGAGTTCTGTTATTTCTGATTTCAGAAGTGTTCAGGATGTTTTTTGCAGGACAGTAATTCAACATTTCTGAAACAGAGGAACATCTTTGCCACGGCCACAGTGTGTGTGTGTATGTGTGTAAAAAATGAGAAGCTCCTCACTGCGTCAGTTAGAGTTAAATAACTTGTTTCAGCTGAACCGTATTAATCACTGCAGTAATTATCCAGTGGGAGACTCTTCACTGTCTGCTTAGTTAAATACAGGTGCTGATTTATTTTTGCCATGCAGTGTATATACAGTCTGTGCATCTCAAAAAAATGTATACTGTTCAAGTTTAATTAATTTCATAATTTAATTTAAAAAGTGAAACTCTCATATTTACATTAACATTTAGGCATTTGGCAGACGCTCTCATACAGAGTCATCACTGGATAGATCCTTAATGTAAATATCTTATTATTTATAATATAAAATATTTGAATATTCAAGGTGTCAGAGTGTTGAAGAAGTGAGGAGAGGAACAGAATGCAGGCAGCTTGAAGTCCAGTGTGAAGTTTCCACAGTCTGAGGAGATCTGAGGTGCCTGATATCTGCTGGGGTTAATGCTTCCATCTGACGCGTGATTTATAGAGAGGCTGGTTTCCTTTTCCAGCAGGACGCATCACCTGTCCACAGCACCAGAACTACCTCTAACTGGTCTCTCACTGTGCATGATGGTCCAGCCCACCCACCGGACCTGAGCCCCACAGAGAATCTCTGGTGTTTGTCAGGAGGAAGAGGAGAAACACCAAAGCTGAGAGCTCGAAGCACCCTGGTCCTCAGTAACGCCTCAGAGCCTCAGACTGATCGCCTCCAGACCACGCCCACTGTACGGTAATCCATACTAAAGGAGTCCTGATCAAGTACTGAGTGCATAAATGGGTGGAACTTTCAGAATTTCAGTATCATCCTATATTTTAGGATTGATTTGAGAAATATTCCAATATTTTAAAATACTGTATATTTTCAAAACTCAAATAAAAAAGCTTTAAATATTTAAATTAACTTTTTTTGAGATGCATTGTATATACACTCACACACAAGTTACTACCTGACAGTAACTTTAACCGCTTTATAAATGGGATAAACCCTTTCTGATAGGACAGATGTAAATTAACCTTTTAACCACCGACCTGTCCAGTTGTTTTCAGTGGTTCAGATCAATACTGCTGAACTCCTTCAAGTAAAACAATCCATCAGACCTCAAACCTCTCTTGGGATTCCATGCAGAGATTATGGAGCAATGACGAGGCATGCAAAGCTGTCTATGTACAGAAGTCCAAATTTAAAATATAACTCAAACCCGGGAGGTGACATTATGATATTAACTGTTTGATGCTGAGAGGAGAACTGTGTGTAGTTCAGCGGTCAGGTTGTATTTAGACTAAAGCACCTGGAGTGCACCAGAAACTCTCTCATGCTTCCAGCCTGCAGTCTACTGACCCCTGTGTGAGACACGCTGGTGTTCACACTGCTGTCAGGACTAGAGAGGACTGAGCTTCGATATCAGCGAGTGAGAGGTTTACACCCGACTACGAGAGTTCAGTGTGTGATGGACAAAAGAGGAACCATGCGTAACGTACATGTACTCTGTAACAGGGGCGTTGCTGACGGTGTGTGCCGCTGCGGGGATGCTGGTCTCACTGCCGTAGCTACTGCCGCAGCTGTAAAGGCTGGGCATGTGCACCCGGTACAGGTTGTCATGGTTTTGTCTTCCTCCAGAAGCAGCAGAGTCTTCCTCAGTGTCCTCACTCTGCCTGCGCGACCCAAAAGAAACACAAGCACAGCTTTTAGACTGACATGAGCAGTAAGAGAAGTGGCCAGCAGAGGGCACACTGAACCTTAAGTCTCACATTAAAATGTCTGCAGCACAAAATGAGCACACATGTTCACATCTGCAGTCCTCATAACACACAACACCACACGTGATGACAGACACTCGGGCACACTCTCACGCGCTCTCTCCCTCTTTATTCTCAATTTTTTGTTCGTCAGTCTGCAGGAAAACTCACGCTAAAACAATTTTATTATTATTATCATTATTATTATTATTCACAATCATCTAAATACCAGTAATCACAATCACACACAATGCAGGATTTTACACTGTTGACGCTTGATTGCTTTCAATGCAGATGATCTGGGAAAAAAAAGAAAAAACAGCGCAGAAATAAACACCAGCAAGTAGATGATGTCATCTTTTTAGCTCAGACTCCCCCTGGTGGTCAAAGGAGGAACATTTTCTGTGCAGCATCTCACAAGGGCACAACAGACAGGAGAACTGCTCACTGGAGCTTTTCAAAGCTCATCTACAGCTCAGAGATCTCCCCTACTCACCAGGAATTAGAAAAACAAAGATTTATATTTCCATAAATATCTATCAAATCTATTATATTTTTTGTTTCATGTGTTGAACCTGTGACCCTGTCCAGGGTGTACCCAACCTTGTGCCCTAAGTCTCCTGGGATAGGCTCCGCGCCCGTGACCCTGAATACAGGATTAAGCGGTATAGATGATGAGCGAGTGAGTGAGTGTTTAACCTGGACTGTTTGATAATCATCAATCTTCATATAATTAATCCTGCCCTATTTTTCCCACTTTAGGAGCTCCTCAAAGGGGGGGGGGGGATGATTGACAGTGATGAAGAGACCTGGTGCTTAGCACTGTGTCGTGGGATAGGAGAGAAGAGAAGAGAGATAGGAGCGGAAAGACATTACTGCTCCTGAAGATCAGAGTTAATTATGGAAAGCTTGAATCCGGTGTTAACCTGTTCCTGTTAAATCCCAGCTGTCTCAAAAACCAGAAAAGGAAATGCAGAGGGGAAGCAGCTGCCGGTGTGTTTGAATACACAGACTACTGGGGACTCAGACATCCCAATAAGTCACGAATCTGAACCAAGCAGAGAGTGCACATATCAGCGTGCATCATGTCCGTACAGAACAGCCGGATTTCCTTTACGTCAGGAATTTATAGTTTTTTTTACGACGGGTGACTTCCTCCTCAGTGTGTCCTGTAGCACTAACACCCTGACGACGCTGTTGGACGGCAGTAAGTGACAGTAATAAATAACAGGATGGAGTGTTATGATTTCTCAGCACTCACCTCCTCCCCTGCCATGTGTGAGGCACGCTGCAGATGATGGAGCTGAACATGAGGGCTGTGACGAAGGAGAAGAGCACCAGGTAGATCAGGCCTTCGAGCCCGTCGTAGCACAGCCCCGTCACAGCCTGCACGTAGTCCTGTGGAGGGGAAAAGATGAGGTTTTACACAAACAGGAAACAAATGTATCTTCCTTACACAGAGCTGTGTAGTACGATGCTGTAAGAGATACACATCACAATACTGGACTTCTGAGACTAACACAGTTCTCATCAACACACTGGTCAAGATACAGTACAGAACAAAAGTTTGTACACCCCTTCTCATTCAAAGAGTTTGAATTTGTATTATGGCAAGAAAAAAGCAGCTCAGTAAAGAAAAACGAGTGGCCATCATTACTTTAAGAAATGAAGGTCAGTCAGTCCAAAAAATTGGGAAAACTTTGAAAGTGTCCCCATGTGCAGTCACAAAAACCATCAAGAGCTACAAAGAAACTGGCTCACATGCGGACCGTCCCAGGAAAGGAAGACCAAGAGTCACCTCTGCTGCGGAGGATAAGTTCATCCGAGTCACCAGCCTCAGAAATCGCAGGTTAACAGCAGCTCAGATCAAAGAGCAGGTCAATGCTACACAGAGTTCTAGCAGCAGACACGTCTCTAGAACAACTGTTAAGAGGAGACTGTGTGAATCAGACCTTCATGGTAGAAGATCTGCTAGGAAACCACTGCTAAGGACAGGCAACAAGCAGAAGAGACGCGTTTGGACTAAAGAACACAATAAAGAAAACTCGCTGAATGAGAAGGTGTGTCCAAACTTTTGGTCTGTACTTTACATCATAAAAAAATCATAGGAGAAATCAGACCTGTGTTTAAGGGCATTTACACACACACTGGATAAAGCCGTCTGACCCTGAGTGACAGGAGCATCACTGCGCTTCCTTTCTGACCCTGACGCTCCCATCATGCATAGTGTCCACTGTACAAGCCTCTGGAGACAGTGTTATGATCTGGGGTTGCTTCAGTCGCTCATGTCGAGACTCAGCAACGTTATGTGGCAATAAAATGAAGTCAGCTGACCACCTGAATGTACTGAATCACCAGCACATCACATCTATGGAGGTTTTCTTCTTCCCTGATGAACGAGGAATCATTCACACACATGAACTGAACACCACACTGCAGACTCTAATCCAAGCTAAAGGTGATCTGTAGTTATAAGGGACTACTTTCTCACTGCAACCCAAACACAGTGCGTCCGTCTCGTCCACTGTCACAGTGATGTTATTTTACATGTCCGCTACGTTCATGATACATGTAAGAACATTCGCTACGGCTCTTTTAGCTGGAGAAAGACGTCAGACGGGATGTTTCATTCAACACGAACAACTACAACGGTAATAAAATACATTTAATAGAAAAGATCATACAAGTTAACATTAGACCAAACACACACACACTGTACTGCCCAATGGAAACCGTGTAGCCCGAGCCTCATGATATTTCACAACACACAAACGTCCTGAGTGAAGGAGTGTACTGATCTCCATCACGCCTCTGATCAGTCTGATTAAACACTGTGTGTGTGTGTGGTATTAATAGAACAAACGTAAAAGATTTCTAAAAGATAAACATCGATAATCATCAAGAACCAGGAAAATTGCCCATTTAGTGATCTGTTAAAAAAAAAAAGCTTGAGATTGTGAGCTAACGAATGATTTGTAACAGAATGTGATTCTACACTGCGGCCCCGTGTGTGTCAGAAATCCTCCAGCACTGCGTTTCACACCCCACGCACACGCGCATCACTTCCTACAGAATCCTGCTGGAAGTAACACAAACACATATTTGCCACTGAACACACACACACACACACACACACACACACACACACACACACACACACACACACACACACACACACACACACACACAAACACACACTCAGAAGACACAGATGTACGTCATCATGTCCCTAATCCTCCGCAGAGAGAGAGAGAGAGAGAGAGAGAGAGAGAGACACCAAATCAGAGTAAAAAAGAGAGAAAGACAGAGATAAAAATCAATGAAAGATGAGAGGGAGAGAGAGATAAAAAGACACAGAGTGAAAGAGAGCTGCATCAAAAAGGGGTTGACAGAGATAGGGAGAGCACCAAAGAGAGAAATAAAGACAAATACAGAGAGAGAGAGAGAGAGGGAGAGAGAGAGACAAAATCAAAGAAAGCAAGAGACAGAGAGACAAAGACAAACCAGAGAGAAAGATATAGACAGAAAGAGAGACACACGCACACACACATGCCCACACTCTTCACACCCACACTTATAACCGCAATTTCAGATTCATGACTAGTTAGAACACACACACACACACACACACACACACACACACACACACACACACACACACACACACACACACACACACAGTACCAGCTCCACGTACCATGTGCAGACTGCGACAGTCCACCAGTGCAGTCAGCTGATGCAGGCCGATCTCGGTGGTGTTCAACACTCCCTGGATCTGATCCAGATTGGACTGAAACAGAGAGAGAGCAAGAACACTGACGTAACTGGGTCAGTCTGAAGCAGTGCTGTAGTGTGCATGTGTGTGTGCGTGTGTGCGTGTGTGTGTGTGTGTGTGATATAGCCAGTCCTGGGGTTAATTTAGCACTTCATTTTCAGCAGCACTTCACACATTAAACTTGATCTTTGCTGTAATTCCCGAGGTCTCGCTGCAGGTAGGTGTGTACAGACTCGGCGCCCTACACAAGCCGTACAGGTCGTTCAGTATAAACACACGGCCGAGACCTCAATGCTGCAGCGCTCCGGATCATCTTACAGAAATACTCCAGTGTTCCTCTCTCTCGTCTGAAGATCCACCAGGAGGAAAAAACACTTCACTAAAAAACACCAAGTGGTATTTGCCCTATAGTTCAGATAACTGGACCTGTGTATGTTTCCCACAGCACTGTTCACACACTCTTCCTTCTCACACTTCCTACTCATCACCTGTCAAGAGGTCATGGTGTAACCACACACACAAACGCTACGTACAACACCTCCCACGCCACTGCAACACCTCCACAGTCTCTGGGATGTGTGTGTGTGGTGTGTGGTGTCTGTGTGTGTGGTGTGTATGTGCGGTGCATGTGTGGTGTTTGTGTGTGTGGTGTGTGTGCATTGTGTGTGGTGTATGTGTGGTGTGTGTGTGGTGTGTGTGTATGGTGTGTGATGTGTGTGATGTATCTGATGTGTGTGCGGTGTGTGATGTGTATGCGGTGGGTGGTGTGGTGTGTGTGTGTGTGTGTGGTGTGTGTGGTGTGCGTTGTGTGCGTTGTGTGCGTTGTGTGTGTGTGTGTGTGTGTGTGTGTGTGTGTGTGTGTGTGGTGTGTGGTGTGTGTGGTGTGTGTGGTGTGTGTGGTGTGTGTGGTGTGTGTGGTGTGCGTTGTGTGCGTTGTGTGCGTTGTGTGCGTTGTGTGTGTGTGTGTGTGTGTGTGTGTGTTACACACTTTGGTCTGTGGGTATTCTCTGACTGCAGAACGCAGGAGCTCCAACACGTCGTCCTGCATCTCCACCAGAGCTTTGTGGCTTCCAGACAGTTTCTACAAAACAGGACACAGACGGTGAGTAACATGTTAACTTTAATAAACCCCCCTATATTTGCCTTTTATGGGCAAGAGAACATGAATTAGTTCACTATTTTTGTGAAGGTAACTAACACAGTCATCGTTATGGAACTGTACTATGAGCTGGTTACTGAATTTGTAATTGTTGTTGAAACCACCAAAAAAATAAAAATAAAAAATGAACAAAAAGATGTTAATGCAATAATAATTTCTTTCTTTCTTTTTTAACGCCATGCCAGCGTCTATGACTATATTCATGGCGAGAGACATTTTTGTTATTCAATATTAAAAAAGATGTTTAAAATTATTTATTTTTAAGAAATTTAAAACTACATTTGGATTTACTTGTTTAAAAACTTTTTTTTAAGTGTCAACAGAATAAAACAAGTTCCTTAAAGGAGTAAAAGAGTTACAGTCAAATCAAATATGTTTTATGGACAGCTGGGTTCTGCATGATGAACATTTTGGTGGATTTTCTCTAGACAGTAAAAATGTGTGTGTAGCTTCTGAGTGTCAATAATCATTTCCATTCAACAAGAGAAGGTGGATTTTATACCAGCTGTAGAAAGCATTTATCACGTGTTAAAAAAAATAAAAAGGACATAGTACCAAAACTACCAAAAGCTGACTTCATCTTATTGCCACATAACGTTGCAGTGTCTCGACCTGAGCGACTGAAGCAACCCCAGATCATAACACTGTCTCCAGAGGCTTGTACAGTGGACACTATGCATGATGGGAGCATCGCTTCATGCGCTTCCCTTCTTACCCTGACACGCCCATCACTCTGGAATAGACTCAATCTGGACTCATCAGGTCACATGACGTTTTTCCATTGCTCCAAAGTCCAGTCTTTATGATCACTAGCAAACTGAAGCCATTTTCCCCCTGATGAGTCTCACTAAGAACAAGTGGTTTTCTTATGGACACATTGTGATGAGAACTCTCAGGATTGGGACTGAACAGCGGTGTGGAAATGCTCTTACTTTCACTATTAAACATCTCTGTAATTTCTGGTGTTGATTTCTTTGAGGCAACATCACCAAGTATTTAACTGAGCTCAGATCACAGTCACGTATGATTTATTCTTGATCACATTTATTCTGTTAAGTTCAGCGTTCTCCTTCCAGGTTTTAATAATGTGTTGGACAGTTCTTAACCCAATTCTAGCCATTTCTGCAATCTTTTTTTAAGTAATAAGAAGCTACTCACTGCTTCAGTTAGGGTTAAAATAATTATTGCAGGTGAAACATTTTAATCACTGCAGAAATTATCCAGTCAAAGGCTTCTAGGTTTTTGCAATCCAAATGGTGATTTTATTTCTGGGCATTACATAAGGGTTGTAGGAAGGGGGCGCTATACAAAAAGATGGTAAAAAAAAAAAGTGTAGTAAAATTAAGAGCCCCCCCCCCCCCTTGCATGCAACAGATTCTCTAAGAATAACTCAAATCAACATTGGTGAACGTAGCCGGTCCATGTTACCACTCCAGCTCTCAGTCCAACCGAGCCGAGTAATACCGCGGGACGCTGATGAGATAGTGTGCTCGGATGTGTTTGTTACTGGGATGAAAGAAAACTGAGCACTGACTTTTTCAGGGAACGGATATGCAACCAGCAGAAGTCACAGATGGTCTCTCGTTTGCTAACTGAGACTCATCGTCACTCTTGCCCACTGCTATTCCCGAGCGAGTGAATAATACTTAAGTGCCTATAACAGAGAGTGTGGTGGGTGACGGGCTGCTCGAGATCTTATTGTGAGAAACATAGGAGAAGTAGAACCTGACGCGTGCGGTCCATTTCAGGCCGACGGAACCGTGACATCTCAGGAATCCATTAATATTTGAAAGGTGCCTTCAAAAGGATGCGATGTCAGCTCGGGCTCTTAGCAACAGATCTATTTTTAAAACTGCCATGAAAGGCTGGAAAATTACATATTAGTGACAGAAAAAAAGAACACAAGGCATCTTGTATTTGACTGTACAGTCTGATTCACAAACCCGAGTTTTTGCAATAATTTGTGCAATGTGAGATTAACATGCTTTTGAAAAAAATCTTATTTACAAAAAAGACCTTCAGAAGATGCAATCGTTGCTGCTGATGTTTCTTCAAGGTCCCAAACTATCAGAGTGAAACACAGGAGGAGCATAAAAAGAGAGCGCAGGACTGACGTCTGCGTCCTCAGACTTATCCAAGGAAGACCGACACCATTTGGAGTTATTGCCTCATAGAGATCAATATACAATCTCCGTATGACTCTTAGCCTCTGCTTAAAAGCATCCAGACGTCTACTGAAATGGAAAGGGCTTACTGTGATTAGTTAGATGTGGTGGAGTAATATATCACTCACATAAAGCCAAGGCTAAGTATAATTAGATTTGTCTGACTAAAGTGCTGTCTGGTGTAGAGAGAACTACTGAACACCAGAGGCAGTGCAGGAGAGAACCGAACAAACGTTTCAGGAAAAGAGGCGATGATCTTCAAAGAAGAAGGAAGGGTGGCGTAAATGGGTGAGAATTAGTACAGGACTCAATTAGACACATCAGGGTTCTACTGAAGACCTTATAAAGGTTAAGGTATGTATATATAGACTGAGAGAGAGAATAAAAAATCCACACAGACAGTTGGATGGGAAGGATTGAGAAAGTCTGGATAAGTGAATTACCTGTTGGAAGGGGTTGTTTTGGCCCACGCTGCACCGGAGGTAATACTGCAGGATGTCTGGGGAAATCAAGAGAGAGAGAGAGAGAGAGAGAGAGAGAGAGGTGGCAGATCAAAGATGGGAAAATGAGAAACAGACCAGTCACATCACTATCAGACCTTGATTAAGTTAATAAGTAAAGGTTAAACTTTTGGTTGCCACTAATAGTTCTTCCAGCATGGCAAGCTCCATACAAACTTGGTGTGTAAAGTTGGGAGTGGACAAACCCCCCCACCCCCAACTGCTCTAATGTACAACACAGATTCCCAAACAAGAGTGTCCATATAATTTTGGCCCATATAGTTTGCAGATTTATAAGGCCTGGAATACTGTCGGCCACAAGTTCACTCAACTTCCTGATCCTGATCTGACGCCTCAAATAAAAAGATACATGACTCGAATCCTTCAATAACACGAGGTCAGTCCACCTGCAGCATCGTTAAATAATTAGCACGTTAATAACGAATTAAAGTGATGCTTTCCCCTGGTACCCCGTCTGAGTGGGGGGAAAAAGCCAACTGTGAACGCATTGACTGATTCTCTTTTCGGATCAGGAGATATTACACGCAGGTTCTCTCGCATATGTGGGAGGGGAGACGGGTTTATAAAAAGCTTCCCACGCTCTATTTCTGCGCAGGAAGTGCTACATATTCACACCACCTCCTGACGAGCTCCACACAGACGTAATGGTGAATCTCACACTCCTGCTACACAACGCGGAGACGCGAGCGAGTCGTGAGTGAGTCAGAGCTGTAGGCCCCGGTCGTGGGGGAGTGCTGAAATCATTCGCTCTTTCACTCTCGTAGCCACACACACACACACACACACACATACACACACACACACACACACACACACACACACACACACACACACACAATAAACCTAAACAGCACTGTTGATGAGAAGAATGAACCACTCACTCAATTATGTCCACACACGGCTAAACACAAGAGGCTTTCACGGTTTGTACCCGAGCCACAGACCCCGAGCCTCATCCATCAGCTCTTCATGAACTTTAGTAACTGGATGCATTATCGTCCAATCGCGGATGTCAGAGTAAAACAGACTGTGGTGTGTAAAAAGACGACCCGAGAGAAACGAGCACATCTGATATGAAGTCATCTTCACTCTGTAAGTCTATAAATCGACGAGGTCGGCTCAAGGCTGGTTCACTCACTCGCTCACTCTTATCCTGTACAGGTCTGAAGTCTGGGGGACGCGGGGGGGACGAGACGCGGTACGCCCTGGACAGGGTTGCCAATCCATTGCAGGGCACAAGCACACACTCGCACACTCTCTCTCACACAAACTTGGGGAATTTTTTAATTCCAATTAGCCTACACTCAATGTTTATGGCCTGTGTGAGGAAACCAAAATACCTGCAGGAAAACCCACGGAAAAACTCCAAACACACAGAGCAAGGTGGGAACTGAACCCTTGACCATGGAGGGGTGAGCTTACACTGCCAACCCCTACGCCACCCCGCCACCCCCAAAACTTGCTTAAAGCTCAGCTTCAATATTTAAATGCATTAAGAGGCGGCGAGACCGGGACTAACGGGGGACGGAATAAAGGATTACATAACGGATGGCAGACAGACAGACATATCTTATAATTGATGCCTAAAAACGATGTGTTAAGTGTAAGAACAACACAGATTAAAATGCAAAAAATTAAATAAAAAGAAAGAAAATATAATAATAAATAAGGAGTGATTGTGTAATTAGCTTCTGAAGTGCGGAGCTTTTAGGCTTTTAGGATTCTGCTGAAAGTCTAAAGGACGCAGTGATCCGAGCAGGTCCATTGTTAACGTTCCTATGATCATTTTGTGTTTGGTTTCATGCACAGTCCCCACACCCGCTCACTCACGGTGATTAATACGTGATGACGTGAAAGCCGTAAAACTATACCGATAATACACTGATTGGAAAGTGGGGACGTGAAAGAGCGAATCAAATACAGTGCGAGATCAAGAGGGTTTGGGTCTGAAATAGTGTTTCAAAAAGAGATGAATCGACAGTCTTACTGCATGACGGGCTGAATGCTGTAACGCACTTATCGTGGGAAATACACTCCTGTGTCTATCCTGCATTCTGTCTCTACTGCCCTACTTCCTCCTGCTGAGCAGTACAAACCAGCGTCTCGCACCAGACACACACACACACACAAAAGCGTGGTCTCTTAGCTGCGTCATGCTGGTGATTTACACTCTACGGCCCCCTGTTATAGATCTGATCATTTGTAGCTCGAGTACGAGATGAATGACGAGTTAAGTGGAAGATTTAAACTCTTCTGAAAGCCAAGAAAATACACCATGTGTCACAACTCCAGTGTGAAAGGGCAAAACCGTGTCTGACTATTATCCACCCAGCCACGCCCACGGCCAGCCATCAACCTTTTTTTTGTGTTTTTTTTTAGAAGGAACGCACTCCCATTAAGAGCAAAAGCATGAAATCTTACCTTTGTTGATGACTCCGTAACGTTCGGCAACTGCAGAGACGTACATGTCTGGTGCCATACAAAAGTCACTTGAGCTCTGAAAACCAAATCAGAAAGACTGATTTATACTAAACAAAACATAATTGTGTAACAACACTTTTAATTATTACTATTGTTATTGTCATTGTCACAAAGCAGCTTCACACAATCAAAAGAAATTATAGAAGTGTGTATGAAATGTGAGTGTGTGTGAATCAGAATGATCAGATCGTCCCTGATGAGCGAGCAGAGGGCGACGCTGCTAAGGGAAAAACTCCCCGCCCGAGATGGCAACAGGAAGAAACCTTGAGAGGGACCAGACTCAACAGGGAACCCATCCCCACCTGGGTGATAACGGATAGCAGGGCTTGATCTGCACTCATACTGTGTGTTAGGAGGCTGGACGTTCAGTATAACAGGAGATATGTTTAAGTTCATATGGAGTCCAGTTGGTTATTGGGGACTCAGGTAGACTGTAGGAAACTCCAGTCCTGAACTATCGAGCGACTGCAGTCACGAGTCCTCAGAGAACAGCTGTCTGCATCAGTCGAGGACAGGACCGTCTTGGCGAAGTGGAACCGTCCCCAGTCACCAGACGCATCCCAGACAGACCACACGGGGCCAGAGGTGACCAGATGTGACGAGGGGGTCTGGATCACTGGCAGCTCAGGAGCGGTTATGAAGCTTGTGCTTTGAGCCTGGCTGTTGTTTTTCCACCACCATCACCCATCATTAGTACTTCAGTCAAATAACAACCAGAGGTTTCGTCCTCAAGCTTCTTTTATTTTTAACGCTTTCATGTATACTTGGGTCAAGTTAGAGATGGAAAATGTAAAGTATTTTTTTTAAATCACCTACAAACATCTGAGATCATTAATGTAATTTAAATATTTAAAATTAAATTTTTTTATTAGATTTTCACATACAAAAAAACATAAAAGGTGAAAATAAAATGCTTCTGTTTCAGAAGGGTCAATTTATTGATCTGCGGTGAAAAATTAATTACCAGAAAAAAGGCTTCAGTTTGCTAGAGAGCATAAAGACTGGACTTCAGCGATGGAAAAAGGTCATGTGACCTGATGAGTCCAGATTGAGCCTATGCCAGAGCGATGGGCGTCCTGATGTACTGAATCACATACTGCTGTATCACCAGGTTACCATCTATGGAGTTTTAATTCCCTGATAGGACGCGGCATATTCCAGGACTGTACTGTATCAAACCTAAAGGTGTGTTTTAATTTAGATTTTTGGCCAGACAGTGTATATCCTCATCGTGCAACCAGTCAAATACATAATGTTTACAGATACATGAAGGAGCAAAAGAGAGAGAGCTAAAAAAAAAAAAAAAAAAAAAAAACACATTCAGAAAACTGGGTAGCGTTGCCATGGAGACACTCACCGAGGATACAGCCAGCTCCAAACCCAGTGATCCCCAGCTGATTACCAGCGCCAACACGCCCAGGAAACAGACCCTGCAGAGAAACACACCGACAGTAAACAACCCTGACTAGCGTTCAGACTCACAGTACTGTTACAGTATAATCACGGTGTGTGAGAAGATGCACATTCTACCCCTCCGCTCTAGGAATTATATCGAACCTCCTTATTAATTACACCTCGAATGTAAGAGTAAGGACAGTCTGTGATTCAGGAATGTTTATCAAAGTCGCATTAAAAAGTAAAGAACAAAGACATCACTCGAAACACTCATTAAACTTTGGGTGCAATAGATATTAAATCTTTTCCCCGACACACCTGCCTTTCAATCACTAAACAATTTATTTATTTATTTATTCATTCATTCATTCAGGCTCAGCTGATTAGTCCTAAGATTTCCTCACAGTACTGCAGCTTTATTGCAGAATCTAAATGCTTGGATGTCCAGAAATAAACGACGTGCCTCCTCTACAGCAGAGACACAGACGTCTTCTGCTAGACGTTTATAGCAGACTTGAAAAATAAGTTTATCGGAAATTAATGAAAGTAAATATAAAATGAAAAATATATAAAGATAAAAATGTTATTTGACTAATTTACCCATGATTTACACTTTTATTTATTTTTCATTTGATCAAAGTCTGTGCATAGTGTGTAAGCTTGAGTAATGATGAGATTCAGTAGGAGATTAAAATATCCCTGCCTGGGCTAAATATAGAGCTGGAGATTTATAGAGCATAAATTTGCCTCATCTACAAATGAAGGACTATTAAAATGATCCTAACAGAAAAAAAAAAACTGCTTCACAGTTTAATTTCCTAAGAAGTTTTATGAGAGTGAGAGAGTGAGTGAGTGAGAGAGAGAGAGAGAGAGAGTGTGTGAGAGAGATGAGATGAGATGAGATGAGATGAGATGGCTCTCATTACGAGATTGGATTCTGGTGAAATGTGCTCCAGAGTCTCTGTTTAGTAGCTTCAATCCTAAAACATTTTTTTGTCCAATGAGCCCATTTTAATAGTTATAATTTCTTAAATATCATAGATAAAGGAGATTTCACACCAAAAGCATTATCCATAGAGTTAAATTATAATGAGTAAGTATCTCAGGAGCACATACAGCTCACAAGCGTTACACATTACAGGGTTTCACATGTAATGATGCGGTTACACCGGCTCAGTGCTGCTATGACAAAGCGGTCGTGAAACCTTGGCGTTTTAGCCGACTGCACATCTGATTAAAATTATATTACATTATGTTTCCATTGGTGGTTCTTCCTGGGTTAGAGACTTCATTAATTCAATTACTTTTGTGGGAGAATTTATAAGTTGATTTATTAAATTAAAGCTGTACTGAACCTGTAATTGATTTTTTTTACAATACTAAAACCTCACAGCAATTTAATTTTACAGTACTTCATGAACATTTAATCCAAAATATTTGAAGAATCAAACTGAATCAAACTGTGAAGCCAGTACAGGTAGTCCCCAATTTACAAACATTAGTGTTACAAATTTCTACAGATATGAACGGACAGCGCATTATCAACATTCGTAGATGTTTATTGTACAAAAAAGAGACACTGTAGTGCACCAGATACCAATATTTACAATTATATACAATATATTTCAGTGTGTTGGTGAATTAATAAAAAGTCCAGTGTTTAGAGGGTGGGGGGTGGGTACAGGAGAAATGAGTCGGCCTCACCGGTTCCAGTGCATCAGTCTGGGAGTGTGATGATAGAAAATGTCTGTCCTGTAAAGCTGTCCTGATGGTGACTAATCCTCAACAAGACAACAAGAGTTCACAGTCCAATACAGCGCTCCGTTTAAACGAGGTCAGCTGACCCTGCTGCGTCACCCCGAGTATGATGCGGAAACAAAACACTAATCCAGTGTGTTTGTGTGTTTTATGCTTTACATTGTACATTTGGGTCAAAGGTGTAAAAGACTCAGTTAGTCAGACTTATGAATGAATCAGACTTATGAATGGACCTTCCGGAAGGGAAATCGTTTGTAAGCCAGGGATTTAATATTGAATAGAATCTAATTCTGATCGTTACACCCATACTGTGGGGTCACAATTTTTTTGTAAGCCAAAAAGCTTTTTCATTTTATGCTCAGTAGCAGTTTGCACTTTCACTAAGTTTTAACCTTCAAAACTTGTCCATGCATCTAACATAATATACATAATATACTGTAAAATATATATTTTTAGTATACTGTATTTTTCAGCCAGTTTCCACTATGAAGGCTCAAACTAACATGACAGTATGTGCTGCTCCTACAGGATAGTATAAAATGGACTACAAAATTAGGTGGAGCTCGAAGCTGAAAGAAGCATAATAATAGTAATAATAATAGTAATAAAATAATAATAATAAACTTTAAATTACAGTGGAACCTTGGATTATGAGCATAATTCGTTTCGGAAGTGGGCTCATGTTCCAAAACACTCGTAAACCAAATCATCATGTTCCCATAAGAAATAATGAAAATTCAAATTATTCGTTCCACAGCCCCAAAAATTAAATACATAAAAATAATTAATACAATCTATAAAATTAAAATAAAACAAATTAATCTGCACTTTAACTTAAAAAAAAAAAGTAAAAATAAATCCCGAAAGATAAGTGTTTCCGTTGGTGCGCGCAGGTGCCGTGTGTGTGTGTGTGTGTGTGTGTGTGTGTGTGTGTGTGTGTGTGTGTGTGTGTGTGTGTGTATGTGTGTATGTGTGTGTGTGTGGAATTAGCCCCTTCCCTCGCCTCGTTTTACACAGTAACACTCCTCCTCCCTTTTCCCACCTCGCTTTTGAAGTTTCACAACAAACACACATGCACACAACGGAAACACTGTTTTAACAGGAAAAAAATAAATCTCTCTGAGACTGGCATGAGCGCATACTAACGGAATCACTTTTTAAGTTTCACAACAAACACACACGCAACGGAAACACCATTTTAACAGGAAAAAAAGGAATCTCTCTGACACTAGCATGAGTATACTAAGGGAATCATTGCGGTAAAGTAAAAAAAACCCTTACCTTTGAAAAGAATTGCGACAGAGCAGAGTTTCTGTGCGTTTGTGAAGCCGGGGAGGGGGTGAAAAGGCGAGAGAGCGTCTGTGCGTGTGTCAGGGTGTTTGCGTGTGTGTGTGTCGGTGTCAAATTACGCGCACACACACACATAAGAGACGCTGAAAGAATTCCGCAGCGCAACAGTGACGCTCGGTGTCAAAATAAGAGTGGCATACGTGATACACGATACTCTGCGCTCGTAAACTAATACTTGCTCGGTTTCCGATTAAAAAGTTATTAAAAATCTTTGCTTGGTTTGCGGAACACTCGCAAACCACGTTACTCGCAATCCGAGGTTCCACTGTATTATTAAAGAAATCTCCTGCTTGTTCCTGTCCATCAGGTCACCAATCCAAGTTACAATCGTCTGACCCTGGATTTGCAGCGGGAGCAGATCTATGATTTCTGACTTGACTTTTGGCCTGGTGTGAATATTTATGAGAAAAGAGCTACATTACTGGCGAGCGGGTAAGCCGGGAAAGAATCTCTGAAGCAGCTTCTGTCAAAAACAGACCAGGTGCAGGTCTTTAGCAGAGATGCTTCGGGACATGTCTATATAACCTGTGTCTCACCAATTCAGTGGCAGAATCTGAAGCTCTTTAGGAGGAACCTCTTCTCTATTCAGACAAAACAAATACAAATGCTGACTCACCCAATCAGAGTCCCTTTAGAGTTGCGGATGAGGCCAAACAGCACCAGCAGGCAGATGAGAACATCGAACAGCAGCAGACCCAGATAGCCCAGCCACCTGAAAGCACAAGCACATCACCGGTGAGGTCTGAGCACTGAGTGAGAGGACGTCTGTACAGACCTGAACGAAAAGCTCACTGTGAAACAGGTTTCACGGCTACGCTGTGACGGTGTATTTATGTTAGAAAACAGTGTTTGGATTTTAACAAGCAGCTCAACTTTTCTGCTGCAAACAGTCCTGCAGAGTTACACCTAAAACAAAGTCACCCACACGCTGTCTACAGACTGTTACATAAATTTTTTCTTAGAAAAGTAAGAATTTCATTTCTTTTAGAGTTCGAGGAGCTTTTGTTTAATTTTCAGGAGAAACGAGGACGATGGTCCACATGGAGCCAGATGCCATCTTTTATCAGTTGAAAATAATTATTGTTAGGAGGAAATCACAAGACTAACAACGGTCTTTAAAAAACGCTATACTTTTCAGTCTGTATTTTAGGTCCGACTGAGTAAAAAGTATAGTTTTGTTTATTTTTCTCTTCCGATGAGGACGATCTCTCGGTCTATAAACATACCTCGTTTTATCATGTGGTAAATATTTAAAGGAAATTCTCTCACGAGTTGAGAAACAGCAGTGAGAATTATAAATGGTGACAATAGTCTAAAAGATTCAGGGAGTGAGCAGAATGCTAATTTTCCCTCTCTGTAAGAAAGCAGTGTTCACAGTCACAATTCCTTTCAGCTCGCCTTTTTTCTTTTTTTTCCTTCGCTCTCTTTCTCTCTCCACTCATTTACATGCTTGCAGCTGAACACTAAGCGTTCAGTAAAGTCCTGTTCATTTGCAATAAGAAACATTCAGCTACAGACACAAGCAGCCGCAGTACTAGAGCTGTCAATCAAAGGGTAGACTGTAGATTTGGGCAGTGGGATGTTTTGAAGTATTAAAAATGACTGATTGTATATAATTAACAGTGAGATGCTGTGTAACTTGTGATGACTATTTTTTTAAATGTCATTTCCTGCCAATCTTCTACACTCCAGTCCAGTCGGTGGGGGTTTTACACCGACCACCCACAGACTCAAAAGAAGAAGCAGCAGCTATACTCTTGCAAAATGAGAGCACTGTGCAAGTGGTTTGTAAAAAGGCAGTTCAAGTCAAACCAGGACTAACAGAACTCTCCCAGTAAAAACCAACAAGTTGTCTGTTGATTTTCAGTGTTCAGGCGTTGCACTCGCTGAATGTTCACGTGAGCGACTGCAGAGCCACCTCGGCTGGATCGTCACTCACAGATGTACGGCCACCGTTCTATCGTTTTACTGCGGCTCAGAGTCTCATCACCGCACTGTGCTTGAACTCCTCTGTGAATGTCAGTAGCTTTTACACTTTCATTCACCAGGAATGATATCACAGGTTTTCGTTTGACCTGAACACCCCTCATATTTCCTGCAAAAGTTGTGCTATATTTTTAAGAACATCACAGTTTGTAATTTTGCCCAAATCATTTTTAAAGTGTAAACATAATCTGCTAAATGTATTCACACAACTCTGTTGTTGAGAAAACAAACAGAAAGACACCAATATAATTTTCCTGCAACTCACCTGTACCAGTCATAGAGTTCGATCTTGACAGCCAGAGCCTCCAGGGAGATGCTGGGATTACTCCAGAAAGGGATCTCCACCATCTGTTTGAGCAGTTCCTCCAGCTGGCCCTGCAGCTTCTGCACGATCGACATGTAATCAGTGTGTTTCGTGTACTGGCTCTCCAAATGCTGCAAATTCTCATCGACCGTCAGATTCAGGGAGGTGGCGCTGTCCGATACCTGTAACGGAGGAGCCGGGACGTGCGTTAGGGTCTTTCATTTGGGATTTTCAGAGTAATCTGGTAATTGTGAGGTTTACTCGTGTGTGATTAGAGGTGATTATGAACAGAGCAGTGTGTGATGTGGCAGCCTCACCAGTTTCTGTACGCCGGCAATGGTGCGGTTGGCGTGGCGCAGTGAGTAAGTGAGCCGGTTAACTCCATCGCAGGTCTCTCCATTGCCATAGAAACCGACGGCGATGCCAGCACTGTAGAGAGATCCGGAAAGGATGAGATGGTGGAGGAAGAGGAGGAAGAGAGAATCTAAACAAATGGTGCTGCACAGGAAATGTACTCAGCCTCATCATGCCTCAGCTTTGGAAGACTGCACATTGTTTCAGCACATCTGAAACATTGCTGACATTCAGTGAGAGTTCATTAATTTTATTGTGTTGGTCATGTAGTTCAGGAGGGGACGAGAGATCATCAGGGGAGAAACAGGCAAAGCTACCACAGAACAGTAGGGCTCGAGACTGACACTCACAGAGAGGGAGGGGCCTGTTTACTGACCTGCACCCACAACCAGGCAAAACAGACTACAGAGAGTCTCAGACACTGAAAGTCTAAAGGGGGTTTCCCAGTCTTTCATTAAAAGATTTGTGCCATCTGTCTTTGCTATTGACACACACACACGCACACACACAAGCCTCTTTTCATTCTCATTTCAGATTTGGTTTTCATTCTGTCGCCTCACTCAGGGCTTCGTCCACTGACTTAATTTTGCTTTCAGAGGAAATGTCTGGTCCGTGTTTAGTGATCTAATTAAAATCTACTTTAAACCCATCTCAAACACATTGATTCAGTTGTGTCATCTATAGTACTGCCTCACCACCAGGTGGCACTAGTGCGCCCCCCCCCCTTCCTGTGGACACGTCTTTCCGTTTGGGTTCATTCCCCTCTTTGTAGTCACTCAGCACTTTTGTATTGAACTCAGCAGCCGTGGGGATCGGCGTGTCTACACTGGCGAGGACCCCATAGAGCTCCGGCGTCCAAACAAAGACTCATTGAGCCGTGTGTCGACGCCGCGACTCTCAGTGTGAGCAGCACTACTGCTAATGTTCCGAGGGCACTCCAGCTTGGGAACCGACCCGAGAGCTCTTCAGAAGTCAGAATCGACATGAGCAACACTGGGACACACAGCAAATTATAGATTCCAGGAAATTCAGCAAAAAGCGATGTGAAAGCGGAAACGCAAAAAACAAAACAAAAGCAGTACTGTGTTTAGCAACACGCAAGATGATGGGAAATGTCGAGTTCTGACTTCTGGTTTGGGTTTATTAGGATTTATTATTTTCAACAAGATGAGAAGTGAGACATGGTGCAGTCGACTCCCTGTGGCACACGACTCCCAGAATAGTGGCTCGGCTCAAATTCCCAGCATTCCTACAAGGCAATAAATCTGAAGGACAATTTGCTGGGAGTTAAACAAAGAATTAGACACACACACACACACCCATGTGTACATGTGGTTAGAGTTTTAAGGTTTATGACAAACACACACAATGCCCTGTGATCAGGTGTGATCTTTCTGTACACATTTTTGCTCATATTTTTTTACATTTCATTATTTATTTGTTTTTGGGGAGCACAACTGAAAAAATTTTTTTTAAACAACTGCCTTTCAGTCAACTGCCTATAAACCCAAAAGAAGAAGAGGAAGAAGCTCTACTCTTACAAAACGAGTGTATTTTGCAATTACTCTGGAAGCAGTTTTCTGTGAACGCTGTGGGTTATTGTCGAGGGATTCATCAACTTTTAAAGTTTAACGGTTGCAGGTTTACTGAAACATTTTTAAAGTGTGAACAGATTCTGAATCAAAAACTGACTCGTTGATTCCGTGTGCCTTTATACTAGGCGCGACTGATTTGTGCCACACCCAGGAACAACCGTTACCCCCTCCCCAGTCAGGAGCTGGATAGCGTTCATATTATTATTATTATTATTATTATTATTCTCCGTACTCGGGTACACTTGTGTATTTTCTGATGCAGCAGGTGGCCGTGTGCACGCAGGTGGGTCGCAAGCTGCCGTTAAACACAAAGATAAGAAGAGAACGAGGAACACAAACTTTGCCCTCTGCCTAATATTTCTGTAAAAAAAAAATTCAAGAGCCACGCCTTATAGTTTCTTCATACTGTATCAGACATAGGTGTGTAGGTTAGAGGATCAGACACTGATCACGTCATATCCTAAACAGTGTTCGGGTATGCTACCCTTGTGTTCTCTCTGATCAAAACAAACCTACTCGGAAAGACTCCTGCGTCCCGAAAGTGAACACGGCCTCAGTGAATCAAAAAAAAAAAAAAAAAAAAAAAAAGACAGAATGGATTACAAAAATCATCTCAACTGCTCTGCTCCATAGAGAAACTTATTTCCTGCTTCGGCCACAGATCACTCTGAAGAACTCCACTGTTATTATTTTTTGCATGTTTGAGTTAACTTTCACTTAAAGACCGGACAGAAAGAACACAGCCTGCTTTCTCTTAAATTAGGACATTTTGCCACCACTTTGACCAGAGGCTTAAATCAACCTACAGAGGTTTCAAACTGATCCACATGGAGTGATGGGCAAAGCAGGTACTCATGTCCTAGAAGACTGCAAAATACTTACGGTTTAAAGCTTGAATTGACTCGTGTTGGATCATTTTAGTCTAAACAAAGCCCTCCTTTCTCAGCAGGAACATCACTCACTCCATCAACCGCTGAGGATTGAAAGGAAACACGGGTCGCAAACAGCCACTCGTTCACATTGTGTTCGTTCCAGGACGCTGATCTGTTTAATTCCATGATGGTCTTATTACAGAGAAATCAAGCTCGATTAAATTATAGCTATGTTTGTGCCAGCTGTGTGGAAAACCTTTGCAGGTTTACACCCAAAAATTAAAAACAGATTTTACAAATACAAACATTTGTACACATTCTTGAAGTTACTATGCAGTACTGCAAACGTAAAGTCTATTCACTAACCTGTTTACAAATCAGTAACGGATTTTATTCAACAAGGAAAACAACAAGGTGTAGCATGAGGGCTCAGCAGTGAACCTTAGGGTTACACAAACCAAACCACGGTACACACACACACCATCCTGTGACTGACGAGGGGGAAGAGTACGGACAATTTGGCTCTCTGAGACTCCCTGCTACAGAAAGCTGATAAGCATGAATGTGGTCAAGGTCTTCCTGCCTGGCTTTGGATTTCCATAATTTTGGATAATTGGATTTCAATTATGCTACAGCACGACTAAATAAACTCTGACACAAGCTGCTTTGAAAATCCAATCACTTAAAAACAAAAAGAAATGAAAGAAATTTTTCCGTGAGCCGCCGCGACTGCTCGCCGATGTTCCGCAAAAGTTCTGCAAGGTCCGCCAAAAAATTAAACATGTTTAGACATGTTTATAAGGCGGCTTAAACATACAGTACAGACCAAAAGTTTGGACACACCTTCTCATTCAAAGAGTTTGAATTTGTATTATGGCAAGAAAAAGCAGCTAAAAAAAGAAAAAAACAAGTGGCCATCATTACTTCATTACATTCATCAAGAAATGAAGGTCAGTCAGTCCAAAAAATTGGGAAAACTTTGAAAGTGTCCCCAAGTGCAGTCACAAAAACCATCAAGCGCTACAAAGAAACTGGCTCACATGCGGACCGTCCCAGGAAAGGAAGACCAAGAGTCACCTCTGCTGCGGAGGATAAGTTCATCCGAGTCACCAGCCTCAGAAATTGCAGGTTAACAGCAGCTCAGATCAGAGAGCAGGTCAATGCCACACAGAGTTCTAGCAGCAGACACGTCTCTAGAACAACTGTTAAAAGGAGACTGTGTGAATCAGGCCTTCATGGTAGAATATCTGCTAGGAAACCACTGCTAAGGACAGGCACAGAAAGATCGAGACGTAATCGCAGCGCCAAAACTTGCGGTGAATCATGAAGAACTGTACTTCCGGCCACCGCACGAAACCGCGTAGGTGAGATAGGGGTATTAAAGTTGACTGAGATTAATTAAGTGCATTACAGCACCATACATTCTTATTTTATGAAAGTATGGTGCTGTAATTTTCTCGGATGCAAAACAACAAAAAAAAAGGTATTTCAAATGACTTTAAAGATCAAAAAAACTAAGGCACACATTAAAATAAATAATTATACAAAAACAATAAGCTGTGCAACTAAACTTTTAGAACTAAAAGTTTAAAAATCTACATCTCAGGCATAACATAAGTCTTTACTGACAATTTCTGCTTTCTTCTTCTCTTGGTCTCGCTGATAATCAGAGCTCCCTCAAATCAATACACAGCTAACTGTTTGTGTCTCCTTCCGCTTTGTGGGTGACGTAAGCGCTTCTTCTTCGTTGGCGTTTACTGGCGGATGCATCCGGAAGCGTGCTGTGTCAAAAGCGTGCTGTCAACAAATAATTGCGCAAAAACATAACGCAAGCTTTTAAAATTAATTAAAAGAAACTTCGAGGCAAGAAAATTTTGCCTCGATCATGTTTCATAATCGAATTACTCGAGGAATAGTTTCAGCCCTAGTCACATGGTTATATTTTTTCCTCCTGAAAACCCAGCACAATTAAAACCAGATTCCTCACCCTGGAAAACACCATGTTTGAGTAAATGAGTAGCTGATCACAGTAAGCAGTAGGTGGCTTAAAAGCAATAAAAAAAACAGATGGACATTTCTGTCAATGTGTGGACGATGTTGCATTCGAAGGCTTTGCTTTCATTTTAAATAACGCAGAAGGTAAGAAATTCACTGAAAACTGAGGGTTAAAAAATGCCTGAGCCTGAAATCTCTTCTCTCAAATAAATATGACTTAAAGCTCACTGCTTGGTTTCGAGTTGAGTTTGATGCAATTTTCAGTCCACAGGCACAAAACTGAATCTTCATTTCTGCTCCATTTCAGAACCAAGTGATTTTAGATAAACAAGAATTCATTTTAAAATAATGTCCTTTTAAATGAACCCAACGGTATTACTCGCACTTGAACCAACGGTTATTTTCAGTTGTCATGTTATGCTGTCCTTCTCAAAGCCAACACGACGTCCAGTCTGGTGTGTTCTGCACGGCACACGTCTGCCAGCCATTAGCCAGGAAGTGCACTAATACAGAGAGGAGGAAGCCATTTCAGATTTTCAGAAGTCCTAAAACCGTCCTCTGAGAAAATGAGAGAATTGACAGCACAGCACAGTACTGAGCAGAATGTCTCCGGTGTTTGTGTCCATTAGTCATTTCCTTGTTGAGTAAGCGGCAGAAAGTCACAAGCGCGTTTCCAGGCTCATGAGCTGAATGTTGAGCTTAATGATGATTTGCTGATCAAATTTAGACTCTAATGACACACAGATGCCAATTGCCATTTTCTTCATAATACCAGTGGCTACAGAAGGGTGCGTTCCCTCGGACACCGAGACGCCTCCACGCACCCTGACGTAATTTAGACTTTACACCTGAGCTTGTTAATCAGAAAGACTAATAATGTTCTCGTGTCCCAAGCAAGTTGGTAGTTAATGTGTAATTTTCTCCTGTGGATTACGAGCAACCACAGCGCCGCTGAATTCTTGATTCTGATTGGTTGGAAAATGTGTTTATACAAAACGCATTAATTTTCAATTAAGGATTTTTGAAACATGGCCCAGTGAAGGTCTGTATTTAAATTAAAAGAACTTAAATGCTAATTCATGTGACAATTAAATAAATAAATAAATAAATAAATGCTCCAGGAAAACTAAAATGTTATCTCCTGCACAAAGTACAGTATTCCATAAAAAAATCAACACTATCATCATGCATAGACGGACGTTTTTCTTTAAGCAGTGAGGCTGCTTCAACAAGCACAAGATCTTAAACACAGAAAATCAGATGAATTAAACAGCACACGGGTGAATATGAGCATGATGATGAGAGAACAAACGTATCAGAGATAAGAGAGAGGGAGCATGAGATCGTGTCAGAGAAAATAAAATCTCCTTCTCACGGACTCAAAGACGAGATCTAATGATGAAGTGCAGTCACTCAGGCTCAAGTGCCATCGTTCACAAAAGGGTCTAGAGACACACTTCAACAAACCATGACACAACACTGAACCCAGGAGGACAAACACTTTCTGAGATCACTGACGACTGGAGCGGAGAACCAAACGCTAGACTCGAGTCGATTTCATTCAGTTTGTGATTCGATTCAGCAGCACTAAAGTTTAGTCTGATTTGTCTCTGCAGATGTATTTCTTAAAGTGTTTAAAGTATTAAAGACTATATAAAGTATTTAATAATAGAGATGGATGATAGGGAGAGACTGATTCAGTGATGTACGTCATTCTTGTGTATCGCCACACTGACACTAAAATCTATTTTATTATTATTATTATTATTTTAAAAAGTATATACGTTTCCATTTAAAGTGGTAAAACATTGTAGTTCTTCTGTAATCCTACAGGTGGTGCACTCTAAACTGTTCACACAAGTTTGTTTAGAATTGTATAATAAACAATAAATATGGAAAATGTATAATAAATTATTTAATAAACAATGAAATACTGGGTAAATTGTGCTGTTAATTGTTTAATTTTCGTGTCTCAGTATTCCTGCTCCACACTCCAGTCCAGTAGGAGGTCATAATGCACCAAAACTGCTCATGAACTCATAACAAGAAGAAGAGAAACACTAATCTTATGACATCTCAAATTTGAGCGTTCTGATGAGACAAATCATCATCAGCTGAGAGTTGATCCTGGTGTGATGGATGCGTCAGAGCCGTAATAACATACTGCACTTTATTGACAACAATCACCGCTGGATAAGGAGCACATGAACACTGTATACCGACGCTGGTTGTGATTGAGCCCTTTATGCAGGACATGGTGTTACAGAAGTCCTCTTGTCCCCTCAGTTATCTCCAGCGCTCTGAGGAGGCTTTATCTGAAGCTGGACACGCGAGTTCTGATACTGAATGCTGGATTTATAGTGAAGACAGTGAAGAATTCACAGCCTTCATAAAGCCCTCACCTGCCACACGGCCTGACAGCTGAGCTCATCAGACATGCAGAGAGAAAGACGCGCACACACTCGCACACACACTCTCGCGCACACACTCTCGCGCACACACTCTCGCGCACACACTCTCGCGCACACACTCTCATATATACTAGTCAACTGGAGGAATGTAAGAGTGAAAGATGGCTTTAGGTCAGTTGAATAGTAAACACTGTTAAACTGCCGTACACAGAGATCCAGATGAACTTTAATCTTTAGGAGCGTTTGGCGTCTAAACCTCAAATATTTAGGAGACACTATGTAACGCTATTGATAATGTAACCAAGCAGTAGCGGTGTGTACGAGAACCCTAATCCTAACTTGACAACGCTAACCGAGAAAGTCAGAGGGTGAGTTCCGATCGGCCTGAAGTACACTAAGAAGTACCCAGAAGTGTTCAGTCATGTTAAGTGTGATACCAAACACGCAGGGAGAGAAATTGCTCAGTTCAAAGGGAACTGTAACCGTGTAGGGAGTGTAAACCGTGTAAACAAAAGGTCTTCACTTCACTGGAAGTGGACAAGAAAAATTTCCCATCAGTCATTGTGCCTCGCTGGAGCACAAAAAAAGGGAACTCAAAAAGGGGTTTACATATTTATTATTATTATTATTATTATTATAGAGGACAACATCATAGGACACCCCACACAACATTTAATTAAAATCGATAAATTCGATTTAGTAATCTGTAAAAAACTGCAGAATAAAATTCTCTCTTATAAATTAATCAAATAATTTATTTACGAGTTTATTTACACATTTCAATAGTGTAATAAACACGATCATTTTTTGCACCTAAAATCCTCCAGGTGTCTGGCTAAATGTCGCTGACAACTTCATTGTAACAAACAAATGTTCACAATGTTTACTGATAGCCAAGTGGCTAATATTAGCTTTCCTGACAGGATAGAACTATAGAACCCTGTTTGGTCAGCAGGATTTATACACAATAAATCCATAAACAATACACAATATCTAAAATGTCTTAATCAAATCATGATCTCAAGACCCTCAGACAAACACATCACACATCCTGGCTCTTTACGAATATTAATTCACTATTAATTATTAATTTGCTTGAATAGATGCTGGTCAACCTTTGAAAACTATAAAAAGATAATTTTGAAAGTAAAACAATACAGAAACTGTTATATAGCGTAATTATTGCTCAGCTTGTATCTATAACACACAGTCAGCATACAGTTGGGGTTTATTTACTTCTTGCATGTTAGAAAAAAGTCTTAACTTATTCACGTCAGAAGTGTATTCAATAGCAGAATCAGCAACTTGGTGTCACATCGGCTCAACTGATCAAACTCAGAAGATTTTGCCTGAAGTTATACGAATGCTTCGGGATGGAACTTCAATTAAACTTCTCTCCCTGATATCAACACTGCTGATAATAAAAGAAGCTAAGCATGCTACACAGAGAATAGAGACACATCACCATGGCAACAGGCTTTATTTGTGGCATTGTGTGAGGCTGGACAGCTGACTGCTAATTTTCCCAGCAATTTCCCACCATCACTCTCCACTGTGGTCTCGGGGATCAGGACTAAACACCATGACTATTTAACTTCATAAACAAACTGCATTACAGTTAAAGAAAAAAAGCACAGGGTATCGAACCATTATATATATATACACACACACACACGCACGCACGCACACAGTATATATACACTGAAGTATGTATGAACACAGCTACAAACCCTTACATGCCATTAGGATAAACAGAACCATCTGGCTTTGAAGTAAAGATCATTATCATCTAACTGCAGCAGAACTGTTCTCAGTTACGAGTGAGCAGTCTTATTGTTTCACATCTTCAGTCTCTATGGCTTCACTTCAACACATAAAGCAGTCAACAGCACCACTAACACGATTACACAACAAGTCCAAAATGAGAACCAGAGCCGTCTAAAAATTAAATACATATTCCGTCCAAAACCTGCTTTGTTTCCCACATTTTGGCATTCAGATGTTTTCAAATGTTTATTCCACTGGTTCTTGTACTTCACTTTTGGCCAACCACAAAGCCCCTTTAAAATGAAACCCACTGACTCACTTAGTCCAGATTTGTTTTTCAAACATAATCATAAAAATATGTATTCCTATTTTATTATTTTTTTGTATGTACAATACAATCTTGGTTAATTACTAGAGCTGTATGGGGTTTTTATTCCTCACACACGCACACACACACACACACACAGTCCAAGACCTTATGTACTGTATATGGGTTTTGAGTTAAAATCAAGAGAGCAGTTAAATAAGACCTAGAGGGAACTGACAGATGACATGAAGTCAATATTAATTAGAGCAGATTGCTAACGGTTAGCAGGGATTAGCACCGCTGGGAGAAATAAACAAACAAACCCATGGATGAACGTATAGATTTTTAAAAAGCATCCTCTTAACTATGATTCCCAAACCCTGGAAATTTCTACTGGTTTGTACAGTGCTTCACAAAACGTATAATAAATTTGTATATTGTTCGCCAGTTAGCAGCAACACACCATTGTCATTTAGATGAAAACAGAACGGTGTGCCAAAATTTGTGATCAAAATGAAGGCAAACAAGCACAAACAGCTACGTTTCTGTTGAGAAGAGAGCTTTTTTCCTGACAACACACACGCACGCGCGCGCACGCACGCGCACACACACACACACACACACACACACACGCACACACAGAGCCTCCTGCATGTCTGTAGCATGGCTGCTCTCCTCTCAGCACTTCAAATCAGTCATGGACAGACTGGGATCAAATGCACACTTATCACACCAGATATACACATAATGTATACAAACACACACACACACACAAACACACACACACAGCACAGCTGTCTCTCATGTGATATCGCTTTTATACAACAGTCCCCATTTAACACCATTTATTATCAACAGATTATGATTTGTTAGTTTATTTAATCAGTTATTTGGCTCCGCCCACACATATCTATTGGAACTAACCAATCAAGACTGGTGGAGCTGGTGACTGACAGTTAGTGTAACAGGGGTGAGAGGAGTTTTAAACTCTTCCAGGGACTTTGTAGCCAAAATGTTGAGGAGAATAAAGCACGGAGGTGGACAGTCCTGTAAATCTCATAAGTTTCTCTTTATATTTCCACTGTTTTATCCTCACAATATCAGCTCCGTTAACTTCCATGATCAGATCTGTGTTCTTGCTGTCTGTGACTGTGTGTGTGTGTGTGTGTGTGTGTGTGTGTGTGTGTGTGTGTGTGTGTGTGTTTTAGTAGGCAGCTGCTCTTTCCTCAATGCTGACCTATTGTCACCCAGGCTGAGACTGTGGTAGTTCAATAGAACACGACGAGTGATTATATACAGTATATATTAGTTTAAAGTCCCAGTGCTGTTGCCGCTCATTATCAGCACATATGCAATATCTCTCATTCAACCAGATTGCTAGATAATTCTAATATTGCAAACATCATTAATATCAAACACCTGATGTTCAGTTTTAAGAGATGTTCTTTAAGGAGTCGTGAATTAAATCATAATTTGGGCTGCACAATAAGTCTAAAATAATTAATAGTCATACACACATGTAATCTCATTTCTGAAGGAATTTCTGATTCATGTGTTTCCCTGCCTTCAGATCACATTGTATTTAGCCTTTACCTTAATACTTAATAACTTACATTCTGACGACTTGTTTTTAATTGGCTCGTTTTAATGCTCTCAGTGTCCCACAATGCATCAGTCCGTTTTCTTCTGTTCTTACATTTGGCAGCTGATACACACTTTATTATCGCATGTGTTTGTTTATATTATTATTCTTATCAGAAAAAGAAGTCTCTCTCTCACACACACACACACAAACACACACACTAAACTAGATATGAGTATCTGAACAGAGACAGGATTGTACAGTTCTAATTGGGATGTACCGTACTGTCGTTAAACCTGACGTGTTGATTCTAGTTGTTAACGAGAAAGCAGAGAGAAGTGTGTCAAGAGCAATAAAAACTATTCTATACTGTAAACTATGTATCTAAATACAAACTCTTGACATTTATTTATATTATACTATTATTTTGTACTGTAGCTAGCTGAGAGTCTAAAATATTGTTATTATTATTATTGTTATTATTATTATTATTATTATTGGGTGTTATTTTTAATTATTATGGACATTATTGTCAACATAACAGCTTTGAAGTTTTTCACTTTCAGGGTTCTAAAATAAGGATTTTTTCATGTGTTGAATGTTCTGTGCATACGGCACTTTTAGTTTTTTTTTTTACTTGAGCGCAAAAAAATGTTTTAGTTAAAAAAATGAGAATTGTGTAAGAGAATCATGATCTCAATTCCCACGGAGAACAATCGTGATTCATATTTCAGTGAGACTCATGCAGTCCTAATCACAGCTCACAAAAAACGCCTCGTCTTTCGGACGTAGCGTTTACATAACGCTGTTACACATTCCTGCCGGCGCTCAGGCGTTCGCTTGGCGACGGGCAGCGCTGCCCTATTTCTTGCACCGCGTACACAACACTGGGATTAGTGCTAAAAATATTTTCCCATTTCCATGCTCCCACAGAACCAAAGGAGGCCGCTAGCACCTACTGTGAAGAAATGAAATGCCGCAGTCTTTCCCCATAATGCACTGCTAAACAGGTTTTGTTAGCAGTAGGGAAGGACAGAATAACCAGCAAGAAGTGTGACGCCATCCGTCATGGCCGAGATAATAAACAGAGTATAGAGTCATCTGCGTACGGCATGGAGAACGTAAAGTGCATGTAATGCAAAGAGTTTGATTAATTACTCATTTTATCTTCTGTACAGATGTGCTTCGGGAAACGGTTATAAAAACTGACAGGCCGTTTAAAACCATCCCTTTGGGTATCTCTGACCCTCACATTAGTTGGAATAATTCAAATGGAAAGAGAGCAAAGAGCAAAAGACTAAAATGCATGTTACTGCAGCTCTAACAGTAATAAAGCAGATCTGCTGGTGATACGGCCCGTTAATCTACAGATGTTACTTGCAGCCGGGGAGTCGTGAGGGAGGCGATCACAGCCGAAACGGTCCTCGTATAGAGCGAAGCTGCTTCCAATAGTCCTCGGGTTCCCCGTGTGCAAAGAAAAACTTCCAGAATAATAAAGAAAGTTTAAAGGAGTAAGTGAAGATGTTTTCAGTGTAATGGAAAGCACGGTAAAGTTAAGCAATTTTCATCTGTCTGTGTTCTATATAATGTAGCAAATTGTCAAGTCCACTGCCTTTGGATCAGAAACAAATCATCTAATATTCTAATCTGGAAACAAATTCAAAAACACTACATGTACATTCATATTATTTTCTCAATCCAAATGAAATCTTTCTGATTAAAGATTCCAAATGAACTGATGATAGGGACACTGATCCGATAATATGTGTGTTTACATGCCAAAAGGTTTTAATCAGAACATAACTTTGATATGCGTAAAAGTGGTTCAATCTGCTGGAAAATAACAGAAGAAGAATTTTTCTCCAACGTTCGGATTTGGATACCTATTCTTTCCTGCTGAACTCCACCTTAAACATTATGACTGAATAAATACTTTAATACATATGAAATGTAAGCCAATCATTCAGAGATCCTTCCTCAGACAGAGATCCAGTAGATGAAAGTGAAGAGAGAGAGAGAGAGAGAGAGAGAAAGAGAGAGAGAGTTTACTGATCAGTAATGGAAGCAAAAAATCTGTCACGTCCCCGAGCCGGGGAAAACATTTTCTCTCTTCTCAGAATAAACAGATTAGTAAAGTTTTGAAGACTTTTGATCAGAACTGGTGGTTCGTTCTTGACCAACACCGTACTAACACCCTCTACACCTGTGGGTGTCTGTGGGTGTGCAGGAGCAGAGAACAATGAGAGGAACTCACCTGCACACGAGGGTGGCGATGATGACGCACCAGGCCGTGCAGCAGCAGTCGGCGTTGGGCTGCTCACTGCTCTTCTTGCGGCAGCAGCAGAGCCAAAACGAGTAGAAGAGGAGGAAGAGGAGATCCAGAGCCAAGCAGGCTAGAGCCACCGCTCCCAGCAGCAAAATGGACTGGACAGGAGAGACAGAGACCGTCATTAGAGTGAGACCTTGGTGAACATTACCTGAGATGGTCTTGGAGTGCGCTGAATGTAGTACAAAGTAGCAGAACAAACAGATAGCATCGCTCAGTGAACGCACTGCTTATTGTGAATTATGGGCGGTGTTTTTCTTGTGCATTATTCCGTCACTGTGGACACTGCACACCTGTACGTTCATGCATATTTGATCATTTCTTTGCTCGTTGCACATTACTCACTTTCAGTAAGACACTTTCTTGCATGTTCGTTTCCTATTACGTAATAATCTTTTATATTTAAGGTCACAGGCGGTTGTTTAAGCATTTCACTGCATATTGTACTGTGTGTGACTGTGTATGTGACAAATAAAATTTAAATTTGAATTCATCTGGTAATCAGATAGATCGCTGTTTAAATGATTGACAAAAACTAGCAGCAAAAACTTCTGAATTGGCCTAAACACTGAAGACGATGCAACACTGTTAGGAAGATTAACTGATTTCTGTGATCAGATGCCTGTTTTTAACCAGATTTTATAGATTTTCAAAATTCAGCTACAGATCTGTTTTTTCACATAATGTATTTACACTTTGTGATGAAAAGTTTGTGGACACTGACCATCAAACCCATATGTGTCTCTTCTGCAAAAAGTCAGAAGCACACAACTGTAAAGGACTGTACTGAACTCCACTGAACATCTTTGGAAGGAACTAAAACATCACCTGCACCCCAGGTCCCCATGTAAATAAAATAAAATTGAACCGAATGTGTAACATCTGTGTCCGAGTTCACTGATGCTCTTATGAATGAATGATGACAAAAATCCCAACAGCGTCCCTCCCCTCTATAACGTAGTGGACAGAATTCACAGAAGAGTGGTACTGACAGTAACAGCAAATCAGGACGTGCAACGTAATGGCTAGGGTGCTCACATACTTTTGGTCAATGGGTGTGTCTGCACAGATACAAGTCTCACATCTTCTAAAAGGTATCATGTCGTTAGCACTACAAGGCGCGTTCGAGTCAATGCGGGACTTTTGATTGTACAGAATAACAGAACACACTCCTGAGAGTAGAAACTCCCTTTATTTCTCTATATAATCCCCTGATACACTGATGCACTTATCCCAGTGTTTCACTAGAGCTTGGACAAAAAACAAGGGAGAATGTTTGCTCAGTGCTCTGGAGCCGTGATCTGCCTGTCTGTTCACACACACATGCGTCTGTGCAACAAGTTCTCCATTGATTTTCAGTGATCAGGCTGAATAACGCTGAATAACGACTGCAGTGAGCTCCTCCGAGCCACCTGGGCCGGGATCGTCATTCACAGATGTAGTGTTCTTTAAAACGTTTGCACCCTTTCACATGTTTTAATGCAGCCAAGAGTCTCATCACCGTACTGTCCCTGAAGTCTCCTGTAAATAACAATCACTTTTATGCAAGACATTTCATCACAAGTCCCGGTTTGACTTAAACGCCTCTAGTATTTACTGCACGTTTTTAACAGTTTGGTCCGTTCCTGCCATTAATAGCGTCGTACCATTTTTCTAGTGTCTCGTTAATAGTTCTCGTCATTGTTAAGGTTAATTCTCATCACTGCACTGAGCCGAACACTCATAATTCCGAGGTGTCAGACCATCTATTAAACATTCTAACACTTTATGACTGAAACCTGCAAATTCTTTAACGCACCCCCGCCCTTCAGTGCGCAGCAGACTTGCAGACTTGGTTTCCTGCCAGATCTGTTCGTTTCAGCACACTCACAGAACTCCTGCTTCCAAGCGAGTTCTCTCAAAAAAATCAGAGCCTCCTCCTTGTCCCTTTCAACCCGCGCCAAGCCGTCCATCACTCTCGCTCGGCGATCACAGGCGGCTGAAAACAGTCATGTCTCCTCGGATGTGCCAGACTGGAGAATCTTACGAGTGAACGAGTGAAAACAAGCCGTGGGGTTCAGATTACGCCAGCTGAGAACGAAATGAAGATCTGCGGTCGCCGCTCGCTGGCAGTCTCACACCTTGTTTTGAGTGTAAACCCAAGATGATTAAACAGAGATAAAGCGTCCTGCTGAGGAGCTCATCATGTCATCTCACAGTCACCTATACGTAAAATTAAATGACAAAAAAAACAAAAAAAACAATGGCTAATACAATCATAATACAGCCTTCTCTTGGGACTTGGCAGTGCCTGGTACGATCTTACACAGATGAGTTTGACAAACTCTGTCTTGGTTAAAGCTTTAGGGGAAAAAAAAGAGAGAGAGAGAAAAAAAAAGATTTGACTCAGTTCCTAAATACACTCAAATTATCATAACGACCAACTGATGTGCTCGTGGTGAAACGGAATGCAGTGAGCGCCTCATCTCTTTTATGAGAAAAGTTTTTTTTGGGGGGGAAAATATTCTATTATCTGATTTCTAGACCAGTTAAAGAAAGACATGTAAATCATTCTCGAGCAAGAATTCAGCTCAGTTCCCAGCAGGGAATCCTAAACACGGATTTAAACTTGCACCTTGCCTTCATACCTCACTATACAGTGAAACTGAACACAATTCAAACACCACTAAATAAAAAAAATATCTTATCAAACACAAAAACTCTTTCGCCTGGTTACAAAACCTCTCTTTAAACAAGCCTCTGTGGCATGAAGTCATACTGCACACAAACCACCAATAAGTACACCAATAATAATATGTTAATAATAATACCCCGATCCTTCTTCGACAACACACTATGTCCCTTCCTACACCACAGGACATCTTATAGAGGACAGTTCCCCCATGTGGCACTACCACATCATACTCAAACACCTGCTGCTTTCCTGTCTTGATGCTCACTGGCTCTTCGACCGGTCGGGGTTCGATGCGTACTACGAGCCATGCCGCTCCCGCAGCTGTGAATCTGAACCATTTCCTGTAGACCTGAACAACAACAGGGTTATTAAAAGACATCGAGATCGACCACAGACACCGTGTGACCTTTATTTAAGCTACTCCGCAAAAACCATCCAAACTGCATTTTGATTGTAACCATATCCAACTGGATTTGATACACCACTCCCACTATCCTGTGAAAATGTCCCAGGATTCCCATTGCGAGCTCACGGTTCCTTGGGGGTTACAGGTCCTATCTCCGTCCATTGGATTAGTGAGAGAGTGTGATCAAACAGCTTCATGACGATTCCATATTTTCCAGGCTACAGTTATGATGTAATCGATTAAGCAATCCTGTGAAACATCCTGCAGCCCTTTGTGATTGCAGTAATAATGTGGCATGCTCACGTATATCTCCGAAAGATGTTTTTTTTATTTTTATTACTTTTTTTTATTTATTTTTCCCAGATTTTCTCCCGCCACTAGGGGCGCTCCCACATTAAGGCTACTACTACCACTCAGTCGGGAGGGCCGAAGATTATCACGTGTTTCCTCCAAACCACGTGACGCCAGCCGACCTCTAGCTGCGAGAGGTTACAGCATCACCTGGGATTCAATCTCCGGATGATAGGGCAAGCGCTTTACCACTGCGCCACTCGGAGGCCCCTAAAAGCTGGTTTAAACGATGGACCGACACCGTGTCCCTAACACACACTGCTTCCTGTTCACACTTGTACTTGGTGTTGTTCTCTTCAGCAGGATACGTGTTTGTTCCAGGTGTGAAAAGGACCGCAGATAGTAACAGGGGGGTCAGTGGGTTAAGTATGTGGATAGCCTCTAGAAAAAAAAAGGCTCAACAGGAGGCATGATGGATCTGTAGTGCCTCTCTGATGGCAGTTTGATGAAGAGGATTGTTTGGGGTCAGTGGCAACGTTTACCGCGCTCCACTATACACTGACTGTGCACACGGCTGTGGTTTTGGCAAATTCACAGCGGATTATAATCTCAACTGCGCTGGTGCATTTTGGTCTTGCAGATGGAGGTGGCAGAGGGGAACCATAGTGTAATGGAGGTCATGAGCGCGCACACACACACACACACGCACACGCACACGCACACACTCTGTAATGACTGTGTAAAATGGGAGTGGGGGTTATACTGTTGATCTGTTTCAAGGTCATGGTGTTCCTCAGTAGGCTTGAGATGATCGTAGTCTGGAATGGTAAATATATTGCATTGTTACACAGACGTCAGTGACTGATTTAAACGTCTCTCAGAAAAGGTAATGTCTGCAGTTTTAAGATAAACAAAAAACATGCCTTAAATATATGTCTTAAAGGTCCCAGATTTTACTCTTTTTTTACCATTTCAGGTCACAAAGATTCCTGAAAGTGTGTGTGTTAATCCTGAAATATCACTCAGATAAGACATTCCCGCATACCTCAGATTCCCTTTATTTCACTCCTCCTCCAAATGTGTCAATCTGTGTTTATGTAAATGAGCTACTGGTGAGCCACGCCCACCAGAGCAGAGCAGAGCAATAAGCCAGGGCAGGGGATCATTTTATATGAGGTCACAGTATGGTAATTAGTGCATCGCCACACTGACTGCAAAATCGATTTTCTAACATTTTTATTTTTTATTTTATTTTTATTTATTTTCATTTGGGATGGTGAAGTGTTACAGTTCCTCTCTAATCCTTTAGCTGGTGCGCTCTAGCAGCACAGCACGCCTGTGTGGGAGCCAATTCCAAGTTTGTTTAGGATTGTAACAAATTCTAGAAATAGAAAAATATTAATGATCATTATTAAATTGTGATACTTAATCAAATACAAATCATACGGGCACCTACACTGTAAAAACTCCAACTAGACTATAATTCTTACAGTTGTGTTAGTTGAGAGAACACCTAACATCATGTTAGCCAGAAATTTACCTTCCATAAGATGCAATCACGTGATTTTACATGTTTGTGATTTTACATGTTTGTGATTTTACGTGTATGTCACATGACTTAATACTATACTTTGCTTTTATAACCAGGATTATAAAATGTAAAAACAGGCAAATTTGCACATTTCTATTAACATAAGGTCTGAATAAAATAATCAAGATTCATGCGTATTTACACTAAAGTTTCATTAAAATGTGAATAAAGAAGTGAGTGTTTTTTTTGGAGATTTGCGGCTGTAACATCAATCACTTCTCCACTATATGGTCTCTCATCATGTTTTCCTTCTACTGGCCTTTAGTTGCACTGCTCAAAGTCCAGTATCGTGTAATATGACTTGTAGGCTTCACACATTTGAGCAGATGAAGTACTTTTTCGCCCTTGCCTTGATCAATTGGCCACATACACAGCAGAATGCTCCTGGAGAAGACTTGTAGCAGCTTCATCCCATCTCTGGTAAATTCAGATTCAGGTCCATGTTAGATAAAACTGAAGCAGTAAACCCGTGTTTGTCTGTTACTATGGAAGTTTCTTAGAAGGTTCTTGAAAACTCTTGAAGTTCTGCAACTTTTGCAGCTTTTCACAGCTTAATGATCTCTGGTTCTTACTAACATTAAGCAAACTGTTAAAGTAACTTCTGATTGCATCTTGGTTTTCCTTCAGGCTCACACCATGAAGATACGAGTTCAACAATTCAGAACATAACGGCGTTACGTTACCATCAAAAGTCACGCGAGTGAAAAAGAGCAACACGAAGCTCGCTTCTGGATCATACTCTGCGAGTGCACAAGTGTCCCTAAACGCGCCTGAAAAGACTGAGTTATTTTGAGGCGAGTCCTTTTTTTCTAGCGCACTGCAACAACGGGTTTTGGGATTCCGACACCTGACAAATCTCACTTTAACCCCTGGGCATGAGCACGAGCGAATGAATGCACAAGAAAAAAAAAGAAAAAAATTCACACAGGGTAAGTGCTAATTCTGCGAGTCATGTGACATGACAAAATGATGTTTATTGCACACAACCTCAGAAGTTTAAAGACAACCTTGGACACAGCTGAGCTATTGCTTGAGAAGTTCACACAGCAATTAGGTTGCTAAAGTCACACCAAGGCACAAGACGGTCTACTTCACGCTTTGTAGAAGGACTGCGGGTTGAGATGAGACTCACTACAGCTGTGTCACCCACAGGTGCTTATTTTAAAGGAGCTCTGAGTTGTGGTGTAGTCATGGGTGTGCAGGGAGTACAGAAGAGCTAAGAAGATAATACAACCCTGTGAGACGTGTGTGCGGTCCGTCATCGGTTCTAGAGGTAAACGACAAGTTTGTGGGAAAAAAATAAAGAGTTGCTCAGGTGGCTGACGATCAGACTGTCAGCAAAAACCATCAGTCAACAACTAGACAGAGACAGAGAGGACAAGCGGGATGCAAGCTGAGTGTGTAGATTAGTGTCTTCTCAACAAAGACTCTGTGCAAATCAATACCAAGTTATTATGATTTAAACCTTTATATCACAAGAGAACACGTCTATCATCTCCTTCATCCTCCACCCACAGCGGGCACAGGCTCACTGAAAGGTTTGATGAGGACGAAAATGACTTTATGACCTTCAGATATCAAATGGCAGTCCAACCCGCCACGTATCAACAGGAAATTAAAGGATAACTTGTAGAAGAATGCCGCAGAATCCTTCCAGTTTCAGAGATGCTCTGCTGATCATTTTGATTCATAGATATTTTCGCACAAATTTCCATAATTTTCTTGAAAAACTTGATTTGATTTGGACTGAGGTAACACAGCACTACTTTACTTTGAACTTTCATCTCCTTATAAAAATGCACACCTTCGAAACTTGTCAAACTGCTCAGCTTTATTTCAGCTGCACGATGAGTGCTAATACTTTCTCTTTTATTAACTCCATGGTGTTTTTCATGCTATACAAATGCATAGAATTTTATTGCTCCAAAAACAAAACAAAAAAGTTCACTGAACTAAACATTAATATTGTTGACGTCCAAAGACGATTTAGGCGGTTACCAGAACTTCCAGTTTTTAGGAAGCTCCGTTCACAACGGCCCTTTCATTTGGACTCTTGAAGCAGCTTAAACACTAGGAAAGACTTAATAACCAGATTCATTGTGAGGAGGATATGAGAGGAAGGACGATGGAAAGTCATGACTGGGAGAAGAGCCAGCAGACACTTATGCACTTATGATTCATCAGTGTTTAAAGAGCAACTGATCTTGTCAGAACCGCAGTGCCCTGCAGAACGGCATGTCCTAATTTGCAGTGTGGAGGTTAATGATGCCTTCATTTCGATTAGCTTCACTTCAATTAGCTTCACGTGAGCTACTTAGTTAATGGTATTGGAAAAATTTTATTCATTCCTAAGGAACTGGGCTCTAGGCCTTGGTGCTGAATAATTGGTACTATAAATCACTACCCTTAATATTCTAACCTTAATATTGCTAAGTACTGAAAAGTCTTGAAAATTTAGTTCCTACTGTTGATTTTTTATTTGATTTGATTATTTGACTTTAGAGGGAAATTACAGGCTCGTACCAAGATTTTAAATGTTTGTCAGATGTCTAATTAAGTGAAAACGCATGACTGCGGCACTCCTGGAAAGCAGCTTGACAGAATCAAATTAGTAGACTTGAAATAAGTGTAGTAGTTTCAGTTAACCGTAGTTGTAGAAGTCTTTAGCTAAGTATAGACAGCTTTTACGTGCTGGTCAGCGCAACATATGTGTGATTTCTGTGTGCGCTTGGAAAACTCTGACTCCTTCAGTAGTCAGCTGTTCAGCATTTAACACCCAATAGCTCCCTTTTTTCAATTCTCATGAGCCTGAAAGAAATGTTACGATGCAATTAGCGAGATTACAATCCTGCCATGTCTACCCCTTCTGCTGCTCAACTGTTTAAAGATGGGAAAAGCTCCAGACCCCATCCTCTAAACAGCTGTAATCTTGAAGATTATCTTAATAAGCCTTCTCCTTCCTCTTGCTGAATGTGGTCCACCACAGTGCAGCTCCTCCTAAAAATAACATCCACACACAAAAAGCCTACAGATCTGTGGAAATGAGCTCATGTTTAAACAATGGAGTCATTCACATTTCGCTGGTTTATGTATATACCATTGAGATCACAGGAGCAGAGATGAGAGTGATATAATAGATAATGGATAGATAGATACTTCTTTCAAACATCCAGTAGCAAAGGACTGTAACACAAGAGCCAAAAAACACACGCATGTGGGAAATGACCAACGCCTCTACAGGAGAAACCCAGGCTGATAAAGAAGACAAAATATACACATTACCACTGCTCATGTCTTTCGCTCTTGGCATTGTGTTAACACACACGCGAATGCTCCAGACCAACAAACTGCCAAAACCTCTGCTTTATAGACGGCTGCACACCTGCTGATGATCAATTAATCAAGCACTGATGATTAGCAGCAATGGTCGAATTGTGGTACTTCAAAAAAAACAAGCAGCAGAAGAGCCGTGCTTGGGCAAAGAAACACAAGGATTGGACATTCAGTGGAAACCTTTGTCCTTTGGTCTGATTTTTGGTTCTAACTGCAATGTCTTTTTAAAATGCAGAGGGTGAACAGACGGTTCCTGAATGCGTGGTTCCCACTGTGAAGCATGGAGGAGGAGGTGTGATGGTGTGGGGGTGATGCACTGGTCACACTGTAGGTGACTGTTACCTTGATGGGAATTGGGAAAAACTGAATAAAGTAATATAAATGTGATATTGCGATATGATATTCATACCTCACAACCTTACACAAAGTCCTCTTTAATACAAAGCCTAAAGAAAAGTAACACAGGGACTAAAAATCAGTTGCATTAAGCCATTTGATTAAAGAATTAGGATAGATTTTTTTTATGATGATTAAAATTTGTCAGTTTTCCCTTGAAATCTTCAATCTGCGTCATGATAAAACTGCCACACTAGGTGAAACCAAAAGCGCAGAACAGGAAACACACGAGCGGTATGACCTTCAATAAAAGTGCACATACAGAACTTTAACTTCAGCTCAGTGGAACTGACGCTGACATGCAGTGGAAAATAAAATGACCGAATCCTCACTGTGAAGTGACACTGTGTTTATCAGGGATAAGTATGAGCTGTGATGATGGAGAACTTTATAGACTGTACTGTACTGTAGAGTCTTAAGCCATGTCCTGGTTTTCCACAAGCAGCATCTTCTACCAAAAGACTGGAAAGATGATTCAGAAATCAAAGTACAAAGTACACCAACAGTTCTTGCTCTTTTACGTAAACAATAAAATGTTGCATTTAGAAGAGGTGTAGCCTGTGGTGTAGTTCAGCTGGAGCATTAACTGCAAAAACTCGCAGGACCTATAAGACCTATGTTGACTTATGTAAAACATGTGACCTTTAAAGATTTTTAGACAGTGTTTCCTGGGTTCTGGTAAGTCCTTGTGTGGAATACGAATCATCATTGAACAAATTTTCTGTAGAGTATGACAGGGAGTTTGGCAGAGACCCTGAGACTGAGACAAGAGAAAGCCCTTAATTTAGATTCTGCAAGTCCTGTTTAAATTGAACTAAAAGCACATCTGTTTCACTTTCAAATCGAGTGTGTTCTGCAACTTTTGGGAAAAGGGAAGTTTCACATCAACATTCAAACCCAGTCATTCCAGGACATTATTTATAATTTACACACAGCTACGTTTATTTACTTAGTTTTCAATAACTTAAATTTGTTTGGAAAATTCTTCCTTAACGATAACATCACCACGTCACCACCAGGTCATCATCATTCCTCACCAATTCAACTCAGCATTTTAATCATTGAGGATTTTCGATGTGGAATTTTTCTTTATTTCTAACCTTTCATCACTATGCTGAGCTAGTGTAACGTAACGTCTGGGAAATTTGAAAGCGATAGCACCATATCCCTCTGTTTTCTTTTCCTTGGAGATCTGTTCAGTTTCCGTTGAATCATGAGGAAAAAAAAGAGGCTTCATTTATGTTTAAGGAGTAAATCTATGGCGGCAAGCTCTTTGAGGGAAAGTGGCAGGAATCTCAGGAGGAGTGTATTTATGAGTGTTTTAGCCTTTGAACACAATGGGAGTACACCTGACCACACACGCAGACAAACGATGATGTAAAGCATTTTAGGAATTACAAACCCTGTTACCTCGCTGGAATTTTCCTGAGACTAATAAAAAGAAAAACTACCAGAAGTGAACAAATGGTCGCCATTAGAGGAGGCGGCATCCTGGCCAGCAGCACCTTTGAAATTCACCAATGCTAAGGGAGTCATGTGACAAATTTATTTGCGGTATTCTGCTGAGAGAAACAGCTTGTGTTTCCTGTCTGGCTCAACGACGAGACCGCCTCGTCAGCCCTCGCCACGCCAACAAACTGACAAAACAGATTAGCGGCACTCAAGCTCTCGCTTCCTGCTCCTCGAGAAGGCATTCCTGTGAATGTTAATCCTGCTGGAACAGTTACAAACTGCACACACACACACACACACACACACACACACACACACACACACACACACACACACACACAAAATCAACTTGGTTTGTTCTTAAAAATGGAATAAATTTGTGGAAGTTAACATCTCAGACCAGGTCATAAATAAACTCCCCAGGAATAAATTAAACCCTCATCTTTTTCACCTATTTTCTGTAATTACGTATAAGACACTGTAGTGAATAAAATGTTCTGCAAATCAAATTTAACAAGTCAAAGTCAAATCGATTTTTGAACAACATGCTCTGAGTCATGCACTGTTAACAAGTTCCCACTAGCAAGTGACAAAATGATGGGCTGCTATTCATCTTCTTTGTACGTGTACGGCAAGTGACAAAGAAAAGTTTAAATCGAGATCTGCTTAATTCTATGCAAATTAGGAATCTTGGTATTAAGGAACAAATCTAAAGGTTTTGCTCTCAAAACCTAGTCTGACGTTTCTTTAGTTCCCTAAACACACCTTTAGTGCCTACCTGCTACTAGATCCCATTTACTGTTTGATGCTAAACATATATAAAAAAATGATTTATTTTATAATTTTATAAAATAAATTTTATATACGGTAATTTTATAACGGTAATTTAATTTTATATCGTCTGCTACCAGTTCTTGTTAAATGTGTATAGAGACATTCTGGGGAAGAAATAATACAAACTGAAAGGAAATATCAGATCTTATGTGTTCTCTCTGGTGAGAGTTCGGAGCTACAGATAGATTGTTTGGCTAACCTCAGTCTGACACACAGTATAGTGTGCAATTAAATGCAAATTAAATGACCAATTTTCACACTTACCGTATTATTAAATGTACATCTGAAACTAGGAAACAAAAACTTGCTTAGTTCATGTCCACACTTTTATTAGGTAAAGTCAAAATGCTCTTTAACTTGTACAGGGATTTAAGATAATTTGAGATAAACAGGCCACAACTAAACAATATTTAACAACACTTCTCTTAGGCCAGGGATTTACTGTTTGATGCCATTTTTATGTTCGACACTTTAGAAAAAAAGACCAATGTCATAACTGTAATATCATGTAATCCTGTCATATAGGACCTCTTGTTAAACAGAAAAACATATATATATATATAAATTTTAAATATTGTGGCTGAGAGTATGTAGATAGTACAGCTACCTTCTTTTGCTAACCTGCTAATGAATCTGACCCAACATCAAGCGTACCATGTTAATAAAACAAGAGTTTTTCATTCTTACGAATATGTTCATTTTTATTCAATAGTTAATTGTAGAGAGAGAGAGAGAGAGAGAGAGAGAGAGAGAGAGAGGGAGAGAGATAGCTAGCGAGCTGAAGCAAGGAAACATAGCAATAAATTAAAAAACCTGACTTAAAGATAATTAAGCAACAGCTTTTGTTGCCCAGGGATGTTTTATAAACCGCTCAGGCGTACAAACTTTTGTTCACATTCAGGAGTCTTTATAAATGAGGCCCCGGGTCCTTTCTGAACCCTATTTGTGTGAGAAGCACTCTGTCCTCCTCGACCCCCAGTGCAGAACCCCGAGCACACCACCGTCACAGAATAGTGACAACCCCCCACCACCACCCCCCCACCCCGCCCGCCGCCAGGCTGACTACAGGGAGAGGGTGTGAGAGTGGGGAAAAAAAACATGTGGTGTTTCAGCTCCAACAGGAAAGAGGTGCTGTTTACTTGGACATGTGCCTATTAACGGCTTTAAAGGGAGGGCCAGGGTTACTAGAGCACTGCTCTAGTGAAGTGAGGTCTGCAGAAGGGAAAGCTCAGGGCAAGCTTGTCTTGTGAAACTGACAGAAGATGTTACAACAATAAAACACATGGCCAAGAAATGTGGCACAGACAAGAACAAGGTGCTGACATCATTAAACACCAAATTCAGCTAAAACCGAACCAGTCTTTGCTAATCCTTTATGTCCGAACAGAAATCCAACTATTCGTAAGAATGTTTGTGTAATACACAGTGCGGTGGTTTCAACAACAGTTGCCATAGACAAAAAGACACCGTGTCATGTATGTTCAGCTTTTGCATGAAGCGGTAAAGCAAGAATTCCTTTGCACCACATGGTAGCACGTTTCTTCCATTCTCAATCTCAACTTTCATCTCTCTCTGTAATGACTTCCCCAATACCGCTTGAAAAACTTTGAACTGTACTTTTAACTTGTCCTGTCCTACACACAATGTCCACACAGAGACATCACAAAGAAAAATAAAGCTTGGCTGGAAGATCAGTGGTGTCTCTATAAATGATGTTGTAGCTATTACAGTTAACTAGCGCAACATAAACTTGATACGTAACTTAAAAAAAGCTATCTAAGTATTAAGCAGTGTGTTCATACTTTATTAAAATATTACGAGAAATAATTTAACAAAAATGTTGGGAAAACCAACATACTTCAGTAAACTGACAAAAATCAAACACAAACCTATTTAGAAACTTTTTTTTAATAACATCTTCCTAATATCATGATTATTTAAAAAGCAATTTTGTCCCACACCATTTCAGAGTATTATATTTACTCTAAAACCCTATCATTAAATCTCTCAGCTTTTCCCCAGGCTAGTTATATTGCCCCGTTCCTACCCCTAGCATAACATTTACATGACATCTATACACCTTAAAAAGAACCTTGTGTAATGTCATAATACCCGATCTGATCAGCTCAACTAATCCACCAATGCCCAAACATGAAGCAATGCAAACAGCAAAAGTACAAAGTTATATAAGGACCAGCTTAAATTACAGAGACATGAGACATTGGGGCAGTAAACAATCACCAAACTTCTGTTTATTCTGAGTATCATTTCCGTGGAAACACTTTGCTCCGAACAGTCAGTGTGCTTTTGGAGCTTTTGGAGATTGCGACCACAAACAGAGTTCACAAAGTACAGAGATCAGACCGGTCAGCTTGCAGTGTTATAGCTTTTAGTGTCATAAGAACATCAAGGTCAAAATCAAAAATTATCACCATGAGTAATTATTGTGCTTCAATAATAATACTGATATATTTCACTTAATATTTTACTGTTGTGTGACTTGTTTCATGGTAATGTTTGATTAACAATTTAGGAACACTTTAGGTGTTTAGGGCAGACCAATGCATAGACATTTTATGTTCAGGTTTCTGCGATTTTAAGCAGTGTACATGTGGGTCACATCATACCCAAAATTCAATCCAATATGGAAAGAAATTCTGTCAATTGACAGTTTCTTCAGATTCTGATTTCCTTTCTTTCTAAAAACAATTTCTGACACTCGAGATGTCAATGATCAATTTGTTAACCGGTTAATTCCTGTTAAGTTAAAATAAAAAAATGTATCATATTTAGATCATATTTATATTGTATGTAAGATTAGCAGATTCACAGAGCGCTCTGTCACAAAACTGATCGCTTCAACAGCATGAACCAGCTGTAAATGTCACATGATCATCAGTGCTCCATGTGCACAGCCAATGTGCACAAGCAGATGGGGGGGTTATTCACAAACAGGTTCGTATGTGAGTGAGTGAGTGAGAGAGAGAGAAGATTTTACTCGCTTTAAATCATCAAAACAGAAGGTTAATATGTGGAGGTCTGTGTCAACACTGTGGCGCACCGCCACAAATAAATTAAGACTGCATTGTATGGCTAGAACTGTTTAAATAAAAATTACACTGAGAGGGAGATGTCTTCCTGGTTACCATGAACATGTTTGCAATCGTTTAAGAAAAATATGCCAAATTTACACCCCTAATAAAAAGCATTCAATTTAATGTTAATAATGTTTAATGTTAAACAGCGTCTACATTTTCACTAAAAATGCAAGGATCTCAGGATTTCACTGACTCGCGCTGGGAGACGGAGGGGCCGCAGGGGCATTAGAACTCATCAGCACATTTTCGTTTGCGCTACTCAGGTTTGACAGGGACGCGCCCCTATGCAGAGCTGATCATGGTGGTCATGGTTAATCACTAAAGCTATGCGATTTAATTGATTATGCAACTGAATCAATCATTTGTTGATGGATTGAATTATTAAATCAGTTTTCTGCTCAGAATATAGTCACAGTTTTTGAACAATTTTAGATAAAATGAAAAATGTACAAGTTACTTAAATATATAGCACGGTCTAGGCTGAAGCTTCTTTCTTCTATATTTAAGTTTATGGGCGGGCGGTTGGTGCAATATCCACACGTACTGGACTGGAGTGTAGTACAGAGGATTAGAAGTAAAAAAAAATCGATAATCGCCTGGTATGAGACACGAGTTCAACCAACACAAGTGTATTAGGTACGTCTAGCCATTTTTGATACTTTAAATCCTGAGGCTATTTGCCACAAATCTATTTTGCTACTGAATGATACAGCAAGACATGAAGTGGAGTGCAAGATTTTCTTTTAGATTTAGATCTAATGCTGTGACCTGAGAATCTAGTTAGTGGCATATCAGTTATCTCTCGCTCTCTCTCTCTCTCTCAAAAATTAGGGGAAAAAAACAACCTTTAATTTTACAAAGAAACTCTATAGTTTAAACATCTCCAGCTTGAACTCCTTGCTGTTCTTAGAAACTTTCTCCAGTACTGTTATATCTTAGAACAGAGATTTCTTTAAAAAAATAACTGAAAAAAAAAAAAAAAAAACACATTACCACATCAATAATGAACAATGTTTGTTGTTCATCTGGGATTATTAGGAGTATCTGCTGGACGAGTCCTTGTATAGGAGAAAGAATCCAGGACTGGGCGATATGGCGAAAAGATGTCACGATAATTTTTCATATCAGTGAATATCAATAATTATATAATAATATACATTATATAAACTCTCTAACTCAGAAAATACAATGTTATAAGTGAACTATACATTGTGCTCGGTGTATTCCTATTGTTGGCCTGGTTTGTTCTCCCACAATGTTTGGATACATACATACACACACGCGCGCGCACACACACACATACATACATACATACATACACACACACACACACACACACACACACACACACACATATATACATACACATATACATTCAAACATTGTACACACATACACACACACACACTGTATACACACAAACACATACACACACATACTGTATACACACATACACATACAAACACCCAAACACTGTACACACACACCGTATACACCCACACACTGTATACACACACAAACACATACTGTATACACACATATACATACAAACACACAAACACTGTACACACACACTGTATACACACAAACACATACACACATACACACTGTATACACACACATATACATACAAACACACAAACACTGTACACACACACACACACATACAATATACACACACTGTATACATGCAAACACATACACACGTACACACACACACATGTTCTGATCTCGGTCAGAGCAGAAAGGACCGCCTGAGCTAACCCGTCCTTCTCAATGAGCATTTCTTCTTGATATCTGCGCTCATCTCTCTCGTCTTCCACACCAAGTCTGTTGTTCTGTGTCACTGACTGTATAGACTGCGAAGGCTGAAGCAAAACGAGAATTTATAATGTTCTATTTTTATTTATATAAATACCATATACCTTTTTATTTTTAGAATGTATTTATTTTTAACATCCTCTGATCATCTTCCTTTGTCTCTTTCTGTCTCTACCCTGTCACTCAAAGAATCTTGGCATAGGTGGGTGCGTGAGGTATACGCAGTTGCACTCTGTGTTTTCAGGGAAAGAAGATGCATTTGTCGGCTGCATTCAAAGGGGCTTTTAAAATGTGACAGCCTTCGCCGTGAGGCTGTGATGTAATCAGTCTTTAAATGCATTCTTCAAAGGATTCGGCCCCTGAATTCAGACCCACTGGTGGTCTTTTTTATCGTTGTTAAGGGAGTGTCTATTGCAGTATATATTGCCACCCCCCCCCTTTCCTCATTGCAATTCTTGCTTGCTGCTTACTTGTTGTATATTATGTGAACTGACTGCTGTAACAATACAATTTCTCTTTGAGATTAATAAAGTACTCTATCTATCTATCTATCTATCTATCTATCTATCTATCTATCTATTATTACTATATTATAATATATGATATTATCGCTTAATAGAAACATTTTAGAACAAATGAATTGTGTAATGAAAAATGTGTATGTTACTTTATATTTGTGTCCATATCAACATTAACACTTGTAGTAAATGACATAAAAAAAAGAATAAAGATAATATCTGTCCAGCCTTTCTTAAAACTCAACATCCTGATCCATAATGGAACATGACGACATTATTAATAATTCATACCATTCTGCAGATGTACAAAAAGTCACGTCTGCCTCTTTGTTCTTTCATTCAACTTCAAGGAGTCTAAACCAGGCCTTTGAGTTTCTGTGGACATAAAATGTAGGACAAGGTCCGTCCTTAAGTGCCTACAGACACGCACCCTAGGGAGAAGGCTTAACCCGGTGTAGTTAAAGGTCAAGTCTGATCCGATGCACGAGTGCAATGCGGTGGAGGATGGGTGGGCTCTCCCCCCACCATCTTCAGCTGTGTGCTGTAAGCTACACGCTAGATTAGCTCAACTCTAAACGTTATGGAAGGCAGCAAATCTAAATCCAAGTGCAGTTCACTTACTGTCATGTTAACAATCGAGGTTTCCATTTTTGTACCAAACGTCATCACGGCCAAACCAGGGCAGGCTTACTCAGCACATGAGCACGCAGCTGAGTGATGAATTCACGCTGCTTATGATACAAGTGACATGTCATGATGCGCAAGAAGGCCTGAATATGGAAGCCAAGCAAACGTATACTCAGCGGTGACAAATCAGGAGGAAAAAACCTGAATCAACGCTAACGTAGGAAAAATACTTTATCTGGAAATAAGACGAGCCTCCTCTCCAAATCATGATAGCATGATGCATATTTAAACTAAACTACTAAAAGTATCTATTAAGTACTGAAACACAGAACTTAAGAAAATTGTTTTCTTGCCAATTTTCTGCTCCACACTCCGTCCCAGTTCATGGCAGTGTTGAACCAACTGCACATAAAATCACAAGAGGAGATGAAGCAAGAAAGTATTTTGTAGATCCAGTCATAAAACACAGAAGAAGAAAGCATTCTTCTGCGAAAGCTGTTTTGTTCTTGATTGTGATCAAATCTCTGATATGTAACTATTATAATATGCCATTTTGTACTCAAACGTATTTACTGAAACTAGCAGCACATAATCTTATTAAGAAGATATTTGTTAGTACTTTTAACTAAATAATTTTAAAAGGGTGATTAAAAAACTGATCAGTCGATTCAAATCAAAAAACAAAATATTACAAAATTACATTTCAGCTCTGGAATTTCTGTTCATACTTTAGCTGCATTTGCCTTTAAGCTGCTTTTCCATATCCTTTGAATTGTAAAATATTTTGGATTCTGTACACACGTTGGTCCAGAAAAAAAAGGATGGTTAAAAGGATGTTTAAAGTCTAAAAGGATGTTTATTGTATAACGTAGTGCACATATGTTGTTACCTGCTCATTCTTACTATCTCTGTTGTCACACTTGTGTTTTTCTCCCTTGCTTGATTATGCTTTCGTTTTGGGGGGAAACTATCTTAAAGAACAAAAGATCAAACTGTACTTTATTGTTAATAGAAATAATATAAAGGATTGAATAATCATTAAGCAAGAGATTATAAAATCCCCAATGTGTGTATGTACAAAAAACATCAATCCTAAAGCACTAAAGCATTTGTCAAAGACTTTAAAAGCTAATTAAACAAATGGGACCAACACCCAAATGTACACCTGTCACTTAGCCAGCATGCCTCACAGCCCGTTCAACACACTTGGTGTGTTGTTTGTTCAGGTGTCAGTGAGCCATCACGTTGGTTTGTTTTGCCAGGTGATAAGATGATGAATGTAAAGTTTGTCAGGGCTGACTCCAACATTAAAAAGCAGAACATTATTTAAGGTTAAAAAACTCTTATACTCAGTGAAAGCAATATGCTCCCAAGCTGCAGCATTGAATAACAAGAAAAATAAAGTTAAAGTAAAATGACATTGATGCTATCTATACTGACCAAAAACATATTGTTTCCAGGAGCTGAATTAACTAAATGAATTAGTTAATCAAAAGTTTTTACTATAAGTAATGGGCAGTGTTGGGGGACGTTACTTTTTAAAGTAACTAATTACATTACAAAATTATTGTCTTCAAAAAATAATCAGTTACATTACTGAGTTACTTCCGGTAAAAGTAACTAGTTCGAGTACTTTTCCATTGCAGAAATTGAAAACTCCTTTGTGCTTCTTCATGCATGTTGTTTTAGTCAAGACCTTTATAATTATTCTACCAACATCACTCAGCGAAGTTTGGCCCTTAATCTGTTAACTACTAATACCCCTATCTCACCTACGCGGTTTTGCGTGGTGGCCGTACGCATCATGATGTTCATCATGATTCACCGCGAGTTTCTGCGCTGTGATTAGGTTTCCATCTTTCCGCGCGTCAGTCCTCACATAGTCAAACCGCATAGGTGAGATAGGGGTATAACAGCAGGAATAACAGAGGGGGGCGGGTTATCGGGGGCGGTGCTTGTAGGACGGCTTTCTCTCAAACACACACACACACACACACACACACACACACACACACACACACACACACACACACACACACTAATCGATTGGGAATGACTGCTGTCTCGCTCACGGATTATGTAAATTGTCTGAATAACGGATTACATTTTTGAAAAAGTAACTAAGTAAATGAGTACTTGAATGGCGGACCTAACGCGTTAGATTACTCGTTACATCAAAAAAGTAATCCGAGTACTTTGTAACGCGTTACACCCAACACTGGTAATGGGACATAAGTGGGCTAGTTATTGTACCAGTTAATTCCCATTTTGGAAGGAATTTACACACAACAAACGGAAGAAATGGATTGCGAAATGGATCAGGAGACATCAGACGTGAATGCGCATTAGTAAACATACACAAGGTCTAAAACCAGATTATGCAAATCTCTTCAAGCTGAAGCTGAGCTTTAAGAGAGTCTCTGGACTCTTCTGCCTCAGGAATAAACCAAACAGACCAAAGTCATAAAACAGCGTCTATAAAAATGGAACTGACAGTCAGGGGCTGGTTTAATATCCGCCAGGGGATAAAAATAAAGTAAATTATTACAGAACAAATACCCTGGCACTGAAATGTCTTCAGCAACATAAAACTGATCGACAACTGATCACGGCTCCGGCGTACTGAGAAAACTTTCTACCTTGATGGTGTCCAAGCACTAGTAAAACACTGGGATAAGTGCATTAGTATAGCAGGGGAATAAAGAAAGAGAAATAAAGGGAGATTTTACTCTGTTATTCTGCACAAGTCCCGGTTTGACATGAACGCTCATCTTGTTGGATTTTAATGTAATATACCATTTCTAAATGCTTCAGTATTCCAGTAAAATCTGTTATGTGAACTGGAAACAATCACAATAATGTACAGCTGGGGCGAGATAGCACTATTGCCACCAGACTGGTTCAATCCTGGGAACAGATAGTGTACTGTATTTGTGGAGTGTTTTATTTGCGTTTCCAGTTTCCTCTCACTTCCTGAAAACTCTAACACGTTGCTTTCAACTCAACTTGGAAGTGAGAACTTGTCGATTATGTCACTTTCGACCTCTGCTCTAAAAAGTGAGGAATCAAAAAAAAAAAAAAAATACCCATGGACACCTCCATAGAAATCTTTTGTGTGACAAGCTATACAGATTGACATCACTCCTTGATCTCAGAAATTCTTTGGAAAGAGTGCTTTAGATTTCCTAGTTAGACTAGTGTGCCAGGCTAAAGATCCACTTGTGGACAGATACCTTAAATTGATCTTGGCCTGAGACCAAGATATTATGCTGTATATAAATATACTATAAATATACTATATAATATACTATATAAACACATTTATATATAAATTATAAAGGACATTCAGACATGAGTAGAGTTAATATGGAAGTACTTGTGTAAGTACATACATATAAGTGCAATAACAAGTACCTTTATAAACTCCAGCTAAACTATTGCATTTATTACAGGGTTTCACTAGTGTTTGAATACACTAGGTAGTATGCTGGAGCCATGATCAAATGCTGGCCACCCAAGAACTCCTTTAACAGCCTAAACATGTGAAAATGGCTTGAAGCGAGGTCAGAGACTAAACTAAATCACACAACCTGACATACTGACAAAGATAAACAAAAAGGTTATAAAACAGTAATTGTTAGTGAAACCTAGGTATTGCATTGACACTGATCAGGGAATTGGCCTAATACCATGTTTATTTACTCATATATGTGGGAAAATAAATGCTTCAATACCAGCAATTTGTCGTGCAGTAAGCGTAGCGTACATGATAGATGGAATGATAGATTAGATTCAACTTTACTATCAAGTGCATGTCCAAGCCAATTACATGATGTTAGCATCTAGCAAGAAGTGAATAAGTGGCATATTTACAATAAGCTACAAATAAGAAATAATAATAAAACAGATGACACGCAACGTAATTCCTGAATATATTCCTGAAACTGCGATCTCTTAAAAACCAAGAGGAGGTCGAACAATATCTTAAAACAAATCAACTAAACTGATAACACCCTAAAACAAGAAATATATGTATTTCCATATATAATTATGTAGAAATGTTCAACTGATTGCTTACTCATTTTAATATCTATATGAACAAGCATACAGAAAATCTTTACTCAAAAAGATAAATTACAAAAAGAGCGCTCCCTGCTATGGAATACCAAGCCGTTTTTAGAAGCACCAAGGAAACCCAATCCATCAACTCAAATACAATATGGTCGAAAATTTGTGGACACCTGATCATTACACCCATACGCTGCCACCAAGTTAGAGACTCAAAAATTTTATATAGAATGTTTTTATGGTGTAGAGTAGAAGAACTCGAGTGTCCTGCACAATAAACCTGACCTCAGTCCCAAGGAATATCTTTGAGATACACCTGGAATTCCCTAGATCTCTTCTTCCTAGTTGCACAAACGGCACAAAGGGGGCGCACTGGCATAGTGCACACACACTCTGGATACATATTGAATATAAATGTCAGAGATTTAGTTACAGTACAGACAGTGCAGTACCTGATGACGTCACCATCTCAGAGGACAGAGCATGTATGTGTAAACATACATTTTTTTGCACCACATTTTATTGCACCCTTGCTGTAAGATGCCCATCTGTGTGTGTGTGTGTGTGTGTGTGTGTGTGTGTGTGTGTGTGTGTGTAGCTCTCACCTGCTGGTATGAGGAGTCCTGTGGCTGGAACTCGCTGCTGACCTGCTCGAACCTCAGGTTGTAGTGCGGGAGGCGGTGCAGCAGGCTCACCCACCACGGGGCAGAGTAATTCACAACGGCGGCCATTTTCACTTAAACCGGACGCAGTGTTAAACAGATTATTATTACTATTATTTAAATAATTCTGAATGTTAAGGATGAAACAATGGCTGCAGACTGCACACGGCTGAGGGCCTGAGGCAGGAGGTGTCCGGGCTCATCGGGGAGAAATATACCGCCTCCTGTTGTCCCTTTGTACATCCAGGAATAAAAGCGTGTTTGGTTGTTGTTTTGTTGTTGTTTTTTTACGCTATGACATTTTAATAGTTCTCCCCCAGAGCCCGCTTCCTCTCAGTGTGCGCTACAGTTACAGTTAGCCTCCGATGCTAACAGAGCCGCAATCTGAGGTGTTTCTGAGGTGATGTTATTATCAGCGCGGCCTGCGCGCGCGACATTAATGAAAACAGCGCGTGAGCTCACCCGGACCGCGCACGCGAAAATAGACACACACTCGTTACTGTCGCGTTAACCATCAGATATCTGTGTGTGTGTGTGTGTGTGTGTGTGTGTGTGTGTGCGTGCGTGTGTTGGGGTTAGCTAGCGTTAATCTCTTTCTCTCTCTCTCTCACACACACACGGACCGAAGAGCGCAGTCTGATCCCTATAATCCCGCGTCCCGAGCCCGTGTCCAGCGCGTGCCGCTTCGTGTCCGTGTTTCTCGGTTGGTCCGTTCACACGTCGTTCCTGTAGATCGTCTCCTCGTTCCGTTCGGACCGGACCGACCCCACACCGCTGCCCTGCTACCGGAGCACTGCGGACTGAGCCCTGTACCGAGGACACGCCGGAATGATCACCCGCTATGTATTCGTTGAATGCAGCGGCCTCCAGCGGTGGAACATGAAAACAGCAGCAAGTCAGATATGACGTATAGATTACAAAGCCTGATTGAAGTACAAACTAGCGTAAGTGCGCATCGTTGACGGTTAAAGAGTTTGTACAAAAGATTGAAGCTCAAAGTAATCTTCTGATCTTTAATGTAATCATTGATATTATTATTATTATTTCAGGTTGAAGCCCACGTACATGTCTGTCTGTCTTTCTGTACAGCAGAATTCTCTGTCTAACTTATTAATACACAGTAATCACATTCTGTAAGGTTGAGTTGTACTTCTTTCGTGGTCAGACAAATACACACCCTGTTTAAAGTAGATTATTAAATCTGGCACATGACTGTTCACAACATCACTTTTACTCAACATTTTGATTTGAGCACATAACACTCTTGGTTCGGGTATTTTACACGCCCTCACCTCGGACTGCTGCAGATCTGTTTGCTATAACAACCTTCCTAGTGGCACTTTACATTACTGCTTTAATTAGCATGAAGATTTCGGAACACATAAAACATAAAACTGGCTTTAAACTTCCCACATGAAGAGTAAACTTACATTGACATACTGTACGCTTGAAGATCCAGTTTTCAAAAGTTACACACTTAAAGCCATGCTGTGTCACGCTTTTGTTTGTGTTTAGTGAGGATTTGGGCACTTTGTAGATGCATTAAGGACATTTCTGTGTGTTCCACATACTCTGCATATTTGTCCCACTTGAAATGTTTTCTTTTCAAAATTAAAGTATGAAGTAATTTGGAAAATAACAAAAACACAAACACAAATATGCCAGGGGAATTTGATGAAGAAAAAAAAATGAACAGAACAGAACAGCACAAATAAACAGAGAAATACTATTAAAAAAAAAAACAGGTAATTGCTTAAATGCATTATAGAGATACAGTACATAATGCTTAATAAAAACACTCACTCGCTCATCGTTTATACCGCTTTATCCTGTATACAGGGTTATGGGAGCCTGGAGCCTATCCCAGAAGACTTAGGACATAGGTTGGGGTACATCCTGGACGGGGTGACAATTCATCACAGGGCACATACGGTTAGGGACATCAGGGGCATCTTATAATTTTGATTTATACACATTCACATTCCATACAAACTTAAATACTTCCTTTGGTTGTGTGAAGTTGCTTTGCGACAATGTCAATTGTTAAAAGCGCTATACAAATAAAATTGAATTGAATTGAATTGAATTGAATTGAATTGAATTGAATTGAATTGACACCAGGCCTGGCCATCGGGAGCGCCGGGAGGATTCCCCGTGGCCTGACGACTGATTTGGTCTGCTGCCAGCCACCGTGTTTTTTAATAATTCATATATTTTTTAGATTATTGCCCACCCTGGGTACTAAAGTGATGATTTCCAAAATTGGCATTCAGTTAGTTATTAAATAATAAGAAGAATATTAATCTGTTCATTAGTCTGATTATGTTAGTCTTGACTGGCATTGTTATGTTATGTCCGCTCCACGTCTCCCCAGAGCGGCAAAGCATTTAAACAGACGGCCAGGTGGAGCAGAAAGGAAAAGGGCACGCAAGAAGAAAGCGCTTCCAGAAGAAGTAGCGAAATGTTGCACAATTTCAGATTTATTCAGGACTTCAAGTGCAGGTCAGTTTCATCTGTAAATGACTAGCTTTTTCTTTGCACGTTTTTTCATTTGAACTAAATAAATATTAAATGTAGAGCAATACTATCATCACTTAAAATACTATATGCTAAAAGACATTAATATTATTTATTGTATAGTTACAGGAGTATTTTATCAGACACAAAATATCACATTCTTTTATATAGGTATGATGGGAGCAGGGAGACAGGGGCTATAGTGCAGACATGGACAAAAATGAGTCATAAAGTCAGATTCTTCAATTTGATGTTTCTAAAAATATTTGTCATAATGTAGTAATTATTGTTCTAATTTTTACCTTTCAGAAGATTATGTCTGCTCATTTATGAGGTTTAAGACTTTTTTCCCTCTTATTTTCAAATGAAGGGAGACAATCGGCCTAGCACTCGCTCTGGTGCAGTGATGACACATCAGCATCAGCCAGGGACTGAGACAGGTAAATAATTTGTTATAACATATTGGATGAAATGTATTGTTTTGCTAAATTGGGTATCTAAAAAATTTAAAGATAAAACAAATAATATATATTTATTTAGATTCTGAATGATCAAGGTTGGTGTTTTGAACCAAGGTGGAGACAGTTCTGTTTGTAACACTAGAGCAGAAGTGACAGGTACAAGAAAGCAATGTGAACAACTGGTGGAGAGCCAAAACACATGAAAACTTTCTTAATGTTATTTAGCCAAAGCATTAACACAATTTGTTCACAAATTATTTGCATTTAGTTTTATTTGAGTTATTAAAGCTCTGCAAATACTGTATGATCTGGGTTATTTCGATGTGCTGTGATGTTGTTATTTCATTTAAATTTACACTCTAAATAACAATAGTTGTATTTTGAATTTAGGAGAAATATTGTCAGCAATTCACAAAAAAAATTTAATAATAAAAAATTAAGCAAAACTGTTCATCTCACCAAAAAAAAAAAAAAAAAAAACATTAGGAACTGATGATTTTTAACAAATATATATAATTTATATTATTTTAAATATTATATATATAATTTTTCCCAGAGATTTCTAAATTTATTATTAATTTTATTTATTTAATTTAAAGTTTCTAAATTTATTTGGGTGCATATGATGGCCTTGGTTGGTGTGGGATTTCCCTGCCTGAAATTGTGTCCCAGTCCGGCCCTAGGGCCCTCACACATACACACACCTTACTAAAGTAATTGAATTAAAAATAATCAGGCTTTAAATCTTAAACGTTGATTTACATATAATTAAATTTAATTTCAATTCAATTTTGTTTGTATAGAGCTTCTAACAATGGTCATTGCACTGTCAAAGCAGCTTTACACAGTTAAAAGAATTATGGAAGTTTGCATAAAATGTGAATACGTCTGGATCAGAATGATCAGATTGATTAGATACTTTTTCAAGAACATTAAAAAGCCAGGTACACCTACCTCATATCCCTACCCCTAACCACTATATCATTTGTTTTTTAGAGGGGGTTTTCAGCAGTGCCAAGGGTTTTTTGTGTGATCTGGGAACCCACGTTAAGAAAATGATGAGAAGGATGGAGCCATACTGTATCATGGAAACAATATTAGCTCTTGTGCTGTTCTTTGTAATTAAACAGCGACCTCAGGAGAACATAAAGTCCTGCTCCTGTAATCTTAAATCAGGAGGAGCTTTACAGCTAATCAACAACATCTAACTTCTTCACACCTATTCTCACCCCGACACGGGGGCAAAAACTTGTGCAGAAAAATACATTTATTCTAACATGAGAGAAACGACACCAGCGCTCCGAGTCCAGATGGAGGCAGTGTGTTTATATTAGCCGTTAGTGAGACACTGGGGTCCGTGTGAACGCGTCTGCAGACAGCAGGGGGCGGTGTTGGACAGACAGACGGAGGAAGCGGCGCCGCTCCCACTCACCCTTCATTCTCTAACAGCCCTCGACAGTCTACCACCGGGCCGCCGCTGCCGATCCTGTCACGCGTCTGGAGGCTCACTGAAAATGGCAAATGGGAAGAAGTTTACAAAAATGGAAGGAGGAAACAAAAAGCAAAAAAAAAAAAATCCAGAAATCGTTCTCGTGGAAGGAGGTCGAGGTTTTACTCACCGACTATTTGACCCCGGACGGCGTCACTGTCCGAGGCGTTCAGC